>JAADXH010000217.1:0-31103 GCA_023337595.1 Globisporangium camurandrum
AGGCAGCAGAGCAGGCAGCGCTGGAGCAGTCGATGGCCACGAAGCTGCAGAGCCAGTGGCGCGGCGTGTCGGCGCGGTCGGCGGTGTCGGAGCTCAAGAGCGCCAAGGCGTCTGACGCCGTAGTGAAGGCTGTTTCGTTTGATGCATCGGCAGCACTGGATACTGAGTTGGAGGCAGGAGCTGTGTCAATTTGCCAATCCGACGATGATGCGGGTCGTCGGACAGAAGGCAGTGGACCTCATCGTCCGACACTTGCTGAATTGGAGAAGATGAGTTCGCTTGGTCGTTTCTCGAACGTCTTCTCCGACGACAGTTACGACAGTGATGATGACGATGCGAGTGTTAGCGACGATCATGCCGACGACAACAGTGACAACAACAGCTACGCGAGCTACCTCGACACGTCGTCAACGTCGCTCGACGGCAAGATGGATATCGACGACGCCCACACGCCGCGTGACGACGACACGGACAGTGAAGTCGACGACGACAGCAGTGAAGTCGCCGACGACAGCGACAGCGACTACTCGGCGCGGTTGTCACCGACAGCGAATGCAGCAGACAACCAGACACCAGCATCGGCATCGACCGACAAGCAGCCAAGCACCTACAGCGCAGCAGGAGCGACTGCACCGTCGTCCACAGCGTCGACGTTTGCGTCGTTTGGGTCGTCGCCGCCATCGTCGCTCGTGGACTCTGCGCACACACTGCCAACGCACACGAACTACCGCCGCTTGAGCGTCGACAGTGACGGCAACGACAGCTTTGTTGCGGCGCGCGCGTCGTCGCCGGTCGCATCATCATCGACGTTCAATCGCGAGTCGTTTGACTCGGGGACGCCGCGCAACAGTGCGCAGTCCAGTCGGCGTGAGTCGTACGGCCAGCAGCTGTTCCATGCGATCAACAACACGGTCGCAAAGCAGCCGGCAGCAAAGCGTGCGGCCACCGACGCTGCCGACGACGACGTCGCAGCTGTCGACGAGCCGCAGTACTTTGACACGGACAGCGAGCGCGGCAGCGTCGGCGACCTCGACGACGCTTTGAGTAACAACGACACAAACGGTCAGGACAACGACGACGACGACGATCGGCGGCAAACAGTTGCGAATGACGACCCGAATGCAACGAAGGCGACAGCATCAAAGCGCTGGGGCCGGCCGAACTTGCTCAACAAGCTCGCAAGCGACAAGCTCGCAAGCGTATTTGACAAGAAAGCGCCGTCGAGCAGCTCGAAAGCGTCGAGCCACCACAGCAACGAGTCGTCGACTGCTGGCGAGCTGGACGACGCTGCGCGCAGCAGCACAATGTTTGCGACCGCAAAAAGCAAACCAGTGGTGTCGGCGCTCGGCGCAGTCGCGGCCAAGTTGGCCCGCAAAGCGAATAGCGCAACGACCGCGCTGCCGCGGACGTTCTCGATCGACCAGAAAGCGCCGTTGCCGAACAACCGACTGCGCAAAGCGAGTAGCGCTGCGAGTGTCGACTCGGACACGCTCGACTCGGTCGTGTACTCGCCGATCGCGAGCGACGACGCGACAAAGTCCAAGTCCAAATTTGGGTTCTTTAAGCCGAATGCCGCCGCTGCCGCAGCACCGCCAAAGCCAACGGCGACAGGTGCATTTGCGAAGCGCTTTGGCTGGAAGAAAGCGACAAGTTAGTTGGAGAGTGACGATAGGCAGAACAGGTTGAGAGTATATGTGTGAGTGACAAAGTAGAGATTCCGAAGGACGATCTTCAAAGTCAATAATAGTATGTATTCTACAAGTGATGCTCTCTCTCTCTCGCTCTATCTATCTATATACCTCTCTATGTGGCTCTATGCCTAAGTGTCTTTGCCTGATGCTATCAACTTTGCATGCACAGCAAGGAGCGCACGGAGGCGACTGCCGAGCAAGTGATGATACTCGAACGACACATCGGTCACGAGCTGCAGTGCACGACGTGTAACGTCGTGCTGTGAAGTTGTTTTTGCTGGAATCACTAGTGTCTTGTTGCTATCGCTGCTCTTACAAATTCCACGGTGCATCAGGCGCTGCTGCAAGTCGATCTGGAGCTCATATAGCGTCGCGAGTGCCACGACAAACGAACGCGCAGGCACCTGCGGCAGCAGCGCTTCGAGCGTTGCGAGCTGCTGTTGTGCGCGTGGGACGTCCCCCATCTGTAGCAACACACTCGCGCGCAAAACAGTCCACTCACAAATCGCCTGTGCTTCGACCGAAAAACGCTTGTGTTGCTGCAGCTGACGTCTGTTGTTGTGGATACTACAATTGAGTTTGATCACTTTGCCTTTTGACTGGAGCAACCCCATCGCTGCGACGCTCGCGCCAGTTGGTAATACAAACCGATCGAGGTACGCAAGTGCGCGCGCATGGCAGCGCGTCCAGTGCTGTGGGACAGCAGCAGCTGTTGCTGTTCCTGTCGCTTCCGACACAATCGAGCGACGCATGCTGCTGGAGCAAAAGACGTACAAGATCTCAATCGGCAGTAGATACAACAGCCAGTCGGCGCCTGTGAGGAACGTCTGCACGCGCTGTGCTAAACACACAGCTTCAGCGTCGCGCGTCTCGACAGCGTCCAAGTACCGCAGCGCTGCCCGCAACAACAACCGGACAGACGCCATCCGCTGCGTCTGGTCGGTCGTAGCGACAGCGCCAGCGTCCAAGAGGTCGCTCGCAGCAAGGAAGACACTACAGAGACCGCGGAGCTTCGTCGGTGCGGTGGCACACTTGCAGATCGCAATAAATAGCGGCGTCGATGCGTCAAAGTCGAGCGCCAGGAAACGTCGCGTTCCAGCATCAAAGCGCAACACGTGCGCAATTATCGGATCGTCACTATCGTCGTCGGCTGCAAGCGCAACTGCGCGGTCCATGAGCTCCAATTGCGTGGCGCTTGATGCGTCGCGTTGACTCGCGCTCCACAGGTGCAGTACCGAGTGTGGAAACTGCTTTAGCGCTGTTTGTTGCGCGGCTGCGATCTTGCAGACGACCTTGGACGTCGGATCGCACTGCTGGACGCTGCGCACGACGCTCGCGCAGTGGAACAACGCGAGCGACGCCCACGCTGCGCGTGGATTCGTCGTCGTTTGGCCACTACCGCAAGCAAACAGCAGGTTGTCGAGCGCTTGCGTTGGGTCGATGCTGACGCCAGCGCTGCTGCGGACCGTCGCACTGAGCCAATCGGGACCTTGTAGCGCCGTTGCGCTTGCGAGTTGGAGCATCCCGAGCCCAAAACATAGTCGCGACTGCAGCGACACGTGCAAGTTGTTCGGTAGTATCGCTTTCGTATCGTCCTTGCTGCTGTTGTCGTTGATGCAGGACGTCAGGTCGAGCTGTGACTTGAGTGTCGCGTACACAGTAGCACAGCGCCGGAGCTCTGCGATGCCCTGGACGGTCTTGTCAGCAATGAACTGAAATGCAGTCGATAGCAGCAGCGTCTCTGCGACTGCTGCGCGCATCTCGAGTGCGCTTGCAAGCGATAGCGACGGCAGTTCGCTGAGTGCGTGGAGCCACACGAGCGTCTGTTTTGCAAGCTGCCGGGCGTGCTTGACGACCAGCGCGTCGTTCGAGATCAGGACGCGGATGAGCGCAAGCTCGAGTCGCATGACGAGTATCTGTGGGTGTGCAACCTGTTTGACTACGAGCAGCACGTGCAATTCACGCTCGGCGGCGCGCAGTCGATGGCGCCATATCAGAGAATTACAGGCTGCAATGCGTGCTGCGATCGTACTTGTAACGTGTGTGGCTGGCGGTGCGGAAGTGTTGACAGTCGCGCGAGTGTGTGGTGCAAGTGCGAGGTCTTTGCGCAACGCTGGTGTGATCGCATGGAGCAGCGCAGTCTCGAGCTCCGCGCGACGGCGGTCGCAGAACCGCACAGTGCGGGTCGCCGTTGAAGACGAGGCTGCACTTGTGTCAGGGACCCAGAGCTCAGTGAACCGGCGCATCGAGAGCCCTTGGACGCAGACGCCGTCGATGCGCACGACCACATGGCCGCGATGGAGCGCAGCATGCACGGCCGAGCGAGCGAGCACGCCAGGCGCGACGTGCTTGAGCACAAACTGCCGGCTCCAGAGCTCGCGCGCAAAGCGCAGTGCACTGCGGCAGTCGCGCTGCTCTAATTCACACTCGTACTCGCCAGGCTGCATCGGTATTGCTGCTACTATTGGCAGTGGTGCTGCTGCGGTCGTGTGCGCGTGTGTCATTGCCATATTGGAGCTGTTGGTGCGCATGTACTGGCGCTCGAAAAGTGCAAGTCTCAATGGATGGAGATTCAGCAAGCACCCTACATATGCGAATACCGGTATATTTTACAGTACAGTACAGTCATGGTTGCAACAATGGATACAAAAGTGCAACTGAGATGACTTGATGACAGTATGAACCTCAACTCAGTGACGTCAAACACTAAAAGACGTGGTCTCACATGTTCACTACCTCAACGTCAGTAGTGTAAGAGAACAACACCTCACCAGACAGTATAGTAAGAGAGGATCAAGCAGCAAGAAGAGACAATACGAGCGTGTGTATGCACAAGTGTCAAGTTGTTGGAATGACCCTACCGGTATGGACAACAAACCCTCCGTAACGTGATCAGTCTGCAAACTTGACAAAATGCGTAATCGCAATGAGCGCTAGTGGAAAGATCCCAAACAACCCGATCGCAGCGCCTGCAACAACGTCTGATGGGTAGTGTCGACCAAGTGCGACGCGTGAGAAGCCAATCGCGATCGCCCAGAGCATTGCAAGTGGACACAGGACAGCAGGTGTAACATGGAAGAACGACTGCGTCGTCGGTGGGTGCGCTGATAAATGAATGATGATCCATTTAAAGTGGGTTGCAATCAAATAGTGAGTCAGCAATACGCGCAAGCGTCAACAAGACGTTAGCACTAGTGTGTGTGTGGGACGTACCCTCTGCGAGGTAGAAGACAAGCCCAACGATACAACCGACGCGCGTTGCGTGACCGGACGGGAACGAGTGCTGATCGGGTCCGACGAAGCGGCCGTCAGTAAGATGATGCGGCGGCCGCGCGCGCTGGAACACGAGCTTGAGCACAATGATCACGAGCAGATCGACCTGCGTGCGTGGACGGGTCGATTTGTTAGAACGTTGTCAGTCAGGCATGGAGAACGGCAGCGCGTGATTGCGCCAAGTGGCACGAGCAAGCGGACGTACAGCGATGCAGATGTAGAACGCCTGGGTGACGGCTTTCGTTGCAACTGTCACGTGGTCGAGACGACCTGCAAGCCACAGGAGCACTAGTACGGGCAGCACCATGAGCAGCCACCTGCGTATGCGTGTGTGTGTGGTGTGCATCGAGACAACGAGCGCAGGAGTAACCGTACGTTAGTGCGAGCGATACAGTTGATCTGGTGCCTGCACAGTCAGCCATACAGCAGCAGAAACACCAGGTGCAACGTACAGGATCCCATCGCCGGTGTGCGAGAGCAGCTCCCAGACAATGCGGCCACGCGGATTTTGCCCCCAGCGCTGGTACGTGAGCGCCGCGAGCGTGAGGTCGTACGCATAGATCTTGTCGGCGAAGCTCATCGTGTCGTCACTGCTACTATGACAGCGATGGTCGTTGTGTGCAGCGGAGGACGAAGCGGAAGGGAGTAGCAGCGCACTGCGCTCCGAGTCGTCGATTGTGCTGATCATCAAGTCCAAACAGAATATCAAAAAATCTATTTTTGACATTTTACCCATTCTTGACACAATCGGCGACATCCAAAAAATGCATTGCTTTCCGAAAACGCATTTTTGATTCTATCACATGTTACATGTTCTAAGCCACAGCTAAAGTCCAGCGAAGCGAGCAACGCCTGTCATCCTCAGGAATAACTCGTCAAATCATGTTTTTGGTTTACTTCAACTTGTAAGCAAAAAATATTTTTTTAAAATCACTTTTTAACCGATAACACATCATTTTGGATCTATCGCAGGTTACATGTTATAAGCCATACAAGTACTCCACGTCACAGCACAACTACTCAGCTCGCCGACGCGCTTTGATCGGCAAGTGTGAATGTGCTGCTGCGGAGCGAGGATGCCGAGAGGGCAGAATGCGAAAGTTGTAGTACGCAGCAGCGCCAACGAACGCATGCCAACAGCCGTGGAAGACGCGGAACGGGTCGTTGTCGTCGTCGAGGCCACGCACAAAGCACGCGATCCCGCAGAGGAGACACGCGACGCCACGTGCAAGCTGCGCTTTGTCGTACGCAGGGACGCGCTGTTGCCGCACGACGGTTGCAAGCAGCAGTACGACGCACAGCGCAATGGGCGCGACAGCGTTCATGTCGTCCCATGGATTCTTCTCCTGGAACACGAGCACAAGTGCGAGGAACGTGTACTGGACGTAGCGCTCGAGCGTCCGACTCGAGAGGTCCATGAGGTGGATCACCCAGATGATGAAGCTCATGACCGAGCCAATGTTGTCGAGACGATGCCACTGGCCCTGTACGTGTGTGTTGCGTGAGCAATGCGTACGCAGGGATGTAGACAAGCAGCGACGGCGCACCTCTGTGAGCCAGAGCGGCCCGTCGATGCTGTCGCAGCAGTGGTAGAGGAAGCTCGTGACCATCGTGAACGCGCCAATGAACTCCTACTTGTAATTTTGCAAGCATAGTTTGCGTGAGGGTGTGGAGCTACAGTAGCGAGTATTGCAGGCAACGCAGCACACGTCGATGATGTACGTGTGTTGCGTAACCACATGCGATACAACGACTGCTTGCGCACAGGTGTCGCGCGCGAGCGCACCTCAAAGATGTATCCTTGTCGCCGCAAGTTCAAAATCGCAGGTAGCATGCACAGATTCGTCACGCCTGTGACGAGCAGCATCATCGTGGTCTCGAACGGGCTCCGCATCGCGCAGTCTGGCTGCGGTTGTTGCGCTGATGGATGCAGATGCAGTCGATCTGGTCGTTGATGCGATTGATGCTGGTGTCAATGAGTAATTACTTTGATGTGCGCCGCACCATAGGCAAAATATATCGCACTTGTCCGCGCGGGTCGCAACTTGTGCTCAGACATCTCGGCTGCGTCGTAGCTCGAAATCATTGGCCGAAAGGCTAATACGTGATAAATTTCTTTAATTTCTCGGGATTCCCTCACTTGTTGAGGGGCAATGCATGCATCACACATAGACAAACTGTACATGTTGGCGAAAGCGTCTCGGATCTGGAGTCATCAGCTGCAAGGACTGCGACCGCTGCAGTCATGATGTTTTCGAACAAGGTACCAGTCAGTTTTTGCATCGACCGATGATGACACCGGTGCTCGCGCACCACTGCCATGCATTTGTCGAGTAATGCTATGGTGCATCGAACACTCTTAGCAGTTCACTTTCGCATTCACATTCGCAACCTCCAGCAACAAAAGCCCCAAACAAACCTTTGCTTGGTGCAATGGACAGCGTCGCAAGTTCGAGTGCGCTACTCTTTCTTAGACTCGTTGCCACTGCGGCAGTGCTCCACGCAGCGCACGAGTGGTGCATGACAACGCGCTTGGCAGCAGCAAAGAGCGCGCGCACACTCCCACGGCTGCACAACACGCTGCCGATAATCGGCAATACGCTCGAAGTCGCACGCAATGCGCATCGCATCCATGACTGATTCGTCGACCAATCGACAATATACAGCAGCTCAACCGGCGCGTTCTACCTCGCAATGCTCGGGGCGCCGCATCAGCTCGTCGTCACGACGCCCGCGTTCTTCGAAGACATCAACGCGACGCACTTTGAGAGCTTTGACAAAGGCGACACGTATGCTACGATCATGCGCGACGTCTTGGGATTTGGCATCTTTGCAGTCGACGGCAGTTCGTGGCGCGACCAGCGCAAGCTCGTGAGTCGCCTGTTCTCCCAGCGCGCGCTGCGGGAGACGCTCATGACGAGCGTCCACGCCAGTCTTACAGAGCTCCACGCAGTGCTCGATGCCGCTGCCGCAGGTGCGGATGCATTCCACGACCTACAACGTCGCAGCGTCGACCTCACACAGCTCTTCTTTCGCTTCTCGACCGAGACGTTCGTGGACTTTGCACTCGGCGTGCGCATGAGTATCCTACAAGATGCAGTCGCGCATCCGTTCCACGCAGCGTTGGATACTGCCGAGCGGATCTTGCTCTATCGGTTCTTCCATCCGCAGTGGCTCTGGCGCGCGTTGCGGTCGCTCAACGTCGGCTACGAACGCGACCTCAAGCACTGCGTGCGCGTGATTGACGACACGATCTACGACATGCTCGAGCAAGCGCTGGAGAAACGTCGTTGTGCTCCAAGCAACAACGAACCGCAACAGCCAGTGAAGCGCGACATTGTATCGCTCTTCCTCGACAGCGCAAGTAGCAACAACGAATCGTTCGATGCTGTCGCGTTGCGGGACCTCGTTGTCAATATCGTCGTTGCGGGTCGTGACTCGACAGCGATCACACTAAGTTGGTTCTTCTCTCTTCTAAGCAACCATCCAGACGTCGAAGCCAAGATCCGCGAGGAGCTCCAAGCAATTCGAGGACGCGGCGATAGCAACAACAACGTCACTACAACCACACTGACGTACGAGCAGTCGCAGCAGCTCGCGTACTTGGACGCAGCGCTGCGAGAGACGACGCGCTTGTACCCCGCGACGCCAATGAACATCAAACAAGCAAACAAAGACGTCGTGCTCCACGACGGAACGTTCGTGGGCGAAGGGTGGCGCGTCGTGACGTCGAGCTATGCGATTGCGCGTATGCCGAGCGTCTGGGGCGACGACGCCAGCGCGTTCAAATCCGAGCGGTGGCTCGACCCTGTGACCGGCGGCGTGCGACGCGTGCCGCCGTTTGAGTTTACGGCATTCCATAGTGGCTCACGTGCGTGTTTAGGGATGAGCATGGCGTTTGTCGAGATGCGGATCGTCGTTGCGAGTCTGTTGAGTCGCTACCGCATCACGTGTGCACCACAAAAGGAGCCTGCGACGTATGCATTTGCGCTGCTGTTGCAAATGCGCGATCCGCTCATAGCGACGCTCGAGCGCGTGGACGTCAACGACAACAATAGTGTGATGTAGAAATCATAAGCAGCAACAAATAGGTACGCTTGGAGAGATTCTTTTGTCATTTCACCTGTCAATAAATATCTTCCTTTTCTTCCTCTCTCTCTCTCTGTATTCCTTTATTTCTCACTTCTCTTTTCTCTCTCACACACAATAGCTCCTCTCTCTCTGTCTGTCTCTCTCCTCGTTCTCTAAGTGATATATGTGCAACAACAGCAACCGACATCAATTATTGTAGAGCATTGGTGATATTCACCGTTGTCATTCCAAACCGTTGCTCTTCGACAACAACAACAACTGCCACTCGCGGCTCCTGTCACCCTGTCATTCTGCCCTCCTACGCTTTTATCATTCGATACACGCACACACGCTCAAACCAACTGCCTACTTGTCACTCCTGCATTCCACACACATGCACTCGCTCCACTCCGTCCTCCCTGCTCGTCGTTCATCTCTCTGTCGGCTGCTGCAATCCCATCAGCTCCAAGCTCACGGCGACGACTTTGTCTTCTTCATTTGCGTCTTGGTCTTTGCGCCACACGCGTCGCAGTTGCAGTCAACGCAGCGACAGACTACATCGGTTTTGCTGCAGCCCGTGCACTTCGCAGTCGCCGACGACGCTGCTGCAGTCGGCGCGTTGGTGTTGGAATTGCTACCACCAGCGTCGCAGCTCGTGCACATGCACGCGTCGCAGCTGCACGTCGCACACGCGCACTTGTTGCAGTGGCACGAGCAGCTGCACTCGGACGACGACGACGCCATTGCTGCCGACGGCTTGCAGTGGCACTTGCACTTGCACGCTTGCGCGGTCGTTGCTGCCGTCGCGTGCTTCAAGTGCGCCAGCTCGAGTGCTGATTGCGCAAACTCAACGCCGTGATTGCACGTCGCGGTCGTTGTGCCACCGCAGCTGCCGGTGCGTGCGGCACACGCCTTCGCTTGCGCCTCGGACGCGCACGTGAGAACGCCAAAGACCACGGGCGTGTCGGTCATAACGTTTAGCTTCATGATCGCCATCGCCACGGCCTCGCTCACAAACTCAAACGCCATCGTCGCGCCTTTCACCATGCAACCGACGCACACGACAGCGTCCAGCTTGTCGCGCTTGCGCTGGATCAACTGACTCGCAGCAAATGGGATCTCAAACGCGCCAGTGACTTCGACGCGGATCAAGTTCGACGACTCGACGCCTTTCTCAAGCAGTTCATTCGCACACGCACGCACGAGAGGGTCGACAACGTCGGGGCCAAACCAGCGCGAGTACACAATCGCAATCGTCAATCCCTTGCCGTCGAGTTGATGGTGACTTGACCCTGGACCCGGTGGTGTTACGAGCACGGGCGTCGCTTGTTGCTCGGCAGTGCTCGCCGCCTCGTGGCTGCGCGTCCCAGACGATGCCATGTCGTTGTTGTTGTTTTAGAATGCTGGTGTAGCTTGTGGATGACTGGTGAGTTGGTCCGCGGGTGTGTATGTGTGCGATGCTCGTGTCCAATTCGTGAATGGGCGTATGCGTCTCAAAGCGCTCGTTCGGTCGATGCAGATGTCACCGTTAGTGCGCCATGCAACAAGCAACAAGCAACAAGCAGCGATCAGTGCATGGCTAGACTCTTTCATACATCCATTGAAAAGATGCCACCGTTGCAAAAACTCGACAAAGAGATGCAACGGTTGAACATCAAGTCACAACTGCGCGATGTTTTGCACTTTGAGCAACGCATCGTAGAATCATGTAATATGTGGCTTCTACAGCACTAGCGAACTACGCGACGATACGACCGACGCGTCAACCACGAGTCAACGTGAGCTTATTGCCCGACACTAGCTACCGCATGTGATGATTGTAATGGCGTGAATGAGGTCGAACGTCACGCGAACACATGCTCCACAATGTTCCTTGCTTGTGCGAGCTCCTCTCGATGCATCTGTTGCCGTTCGCAAACCTGCAAGCGTGTGCTTGAGCGCCATCCACTCGTGTCGGAATGGCGCCGACCACTGCGCTGGCAACTGGTGATTCGCCGTGTCGATCCGAAGCTCGACCACAAAACGAGGCAGTGGCGTTGATGTACTAGTGCTGTCATTACTGCGCGTCGCATCAAGCAGCTGCGCGAGCAACGTGGTGACAATGTCGTTGTACGTTGCTGCGATCGCACTTTTGCAGATACCGCGGACACCGACAGTTGCGCGAATGCGGCGCCGCACGCGGTCGTGATCGTCTACATACCGCTGCGTCGCGACCGCAAACAGCGCAGGGCCACTCAGCGCAACGCCACTGAGCTCAACGACTGCAAGGCGCGGCAAAGTAGCAAGCGCTGCAATGCCGGTGGCAGTGATCGCGTTCGTTGCTTCGACACCATGTCGCGGCTCGGCTTCGACGAGACGGAGCGTCTCAAGACACGGACACGAGCGCACGACTTCGTAAAGGAACGCGTCGCTGATCAACATCGTTGCGTCGTCCGTGCCAAACAGCAGGTGGCGATCCGAGAACCGCACGTCGAGCGTCGTGAGCGCTGGACACGCACGGAGCATCGCACGCAGACCGTCGAACGAACACCGGCAGCTTGGATCAGCTGGCACGTCGTGGTGCGCTGCGTAGACGTAGTCGCGCTTCCACAACGTCGTGTTGCCAGGCAGGACGAGCGACCGGAGCGCTCGACTGCGTAGCCGTTCGTTCGGAGACTGCGCAGCCGCAAATACGTAAAAGAATGCATCGACGAACGGGACGTCGAACCAGTTCCACTCACGCAGGTGCGTACAATGCACACAGAACGCAGTCCATGCTTCAAGCCACGAGTGCAGCACTTGGTCATGCGACAGCCCACGCGCTTGGAAGATCGGTGCCAAGCGCAATCCGTCGACGTACTCCAGCGTCGGACACGTTGCAGCGATCGTCGCCATGTGGTCGTCGTAAAACTCGTACGCAAACAGTTTGGGCATCACGAGACGGCGGAGGCCGCTTGGTGGTTCGTGGTGGTGCTGACGAGACGACGTTTGCGTCAACGCTGCAGCAGAAGGCGGCGGCGCAGCGCGCCAGTTCGCAAGCGCAGTGTAGAGTGCGTCAAACACGGGCTGGACGTTCCGGCGGTGGTACCCGAGGCACTCGTGCTGCGGCAACACGAGCGTCTGGAGCGCGCGACAGTGCGTCGACGCCGCAAGCAGCACTGCTGGCAAGTGCAGCGACACGAGCGACACGCGCGCAAGGTCGAGGCGCTGGAGACTCGGACAGCAGCGAAACACATCGTTCCATGCGTGTTGCAGTGCATCCGTAAGTTGTGTCGATGCCGCGACGCTGTTGTTGTTGTTGTTGCTGCTGCTGTTTGGATCGAGATTAGTGTCGTCATTGCAGAGCCGCAGCTCAACGAGGTGACGCACTGTGTGGATGTTGCTGTTGTCAGTACTAGTGCTAGCGGTAGCCTGTAGATGCGTCTGCATGCGTTGGATCTGACCAAGCATGTGACGTTCCATTGCTTGCTCCAGCGTCTCGTGTATCGTTTCAGTCGGTGCACTTGCTGCGTCGTTTTGGTTGCTGGTTCTATCGCTATGCGGTACTGTAGAAGAGATTGCGAGCTCCGTGTCGTCGGCCTCCCATGGAAATGCATTTGACGTGTGCGCTTTATGTACGATCGATGCGAAGAAGCGCGAAACGGATCGCGCAATGCGCGACGATGGTGGTGACGGCGAACGCGCTTCGCTGGCTTTTGTGGATCGATGTCGGCTGAAGCAACTAGTACGGCTACTCCGATCAGACTCTATAGCTGTGCTGTTGTTGTGTGATGCGCGGTTTGCTTGCTCCATGTAGTGCTCGACGTCAAAGCGCTCGAGTGCAAATGTGCGTGTCGAGCGTCGATGTGCGTCCAGCACTGCCGACATGGCTGCGTACCACGAGCGGTTTACTGTCGCAAGCAGCTGCAGGGTTGGTGCACTCACACTCGTATTGCGCGCCGCAGGATCGTCGTTAAAGCTCGGCAGCGTGAGACGCAGCACGAGCTGCAGCGCCGGCAGCGGGAGCGCATCGATCGTCGCCATACTCGTCGTGTTCTGGTGCTTGGATTGTCAGTGGCTTTTCGGAAATGCAACTTCAAAGAGCGAGACAAAATATTTCGACGTATGTTTTGCAAAATTGCAAAAATACACACTTGACCAGCACTCTGCACATTCATTGGAGCAGCAACAATCGTCAGCGTGACTTGTCTAAACTCAAACTTCATCAGGCGCTCCAGCAATTGACAGCACAACAGCGCAAAGCGCCATCCTCCGCCGTCACGTCCACGCATACACACTCGACAGCGACGACGACGACGACGACATAATGTCGAGCAGCTTCAAGCAAAAGAAGATGAAGACGCTCGTGACGCGCAAGAAGACGCGCAAGCGCCGCATGGAAGCTGGCATGACGCACGACGACGACTCGGGGCGGCTCTTCCAACCGCCGAGCCAGCGCGACCCACGCTGGAAGAAGCCAAGTGCACATGACCTCGTGCGTGCAACAGCTGCACATGGCAGTAGCAACGAGCGCGCGAAACGCCAGAAGCTCGCTGCACACAACGACGACAGCAACGATGACGTCGACGATGACGAAGACGACTTTGTAGGGTTTGGCACTGCACCGACATCGAACGCCACCACCGCCGACTCTGACGACGGCTTTGACGTCGTTGCTGGCGCACCCGACTCGAGCGACGAGGACGAGACTGACGCAGCTGCGATCGCTGCAGCCGCTGCTTTCGCAAACGCCGATGCGTCGCAATCCGATGCCGACGAGTACGACGACGACAATACGATCAAACACCCGCTGCAGTTTTGCACCTCGATAGACGACTGCATTGCACGTGGCGCAGCGCTGCATCAACGCATTCGGAAACTCGACGGCCGTCAGAAGACAAAGGTGCTGCTGCTCGTCGAGACGTCGGCGTTCCGAAAAGGCTTGAAAGCGAAACTCCAGATCAAACAGGAGCTCGTAAAGAGCAAGAGTCGCGTCGGCATTCGGTCCGTCAAGTCCAACTCGATGGCGTACAAGCACATTGCGATCCTGAAGACCCCACTAGTAGGTTTCAAAGGCGCAAACGCACCGATGCTCCAGGACTTTCGTACTGGCAAGGTCCCATCCCTCCTGGCCGAAGACACGACGTTCTATCCGTACGCTGACTTGAAGATCAACCACGTCGTGTTCCTCGCAAAGACCGCTGCTGCAGCTGTGAACCTCGATCGGAAGCTGCTGAAGGACCTCCAGCTCAACGTGTTTGTCGTCGCGGACGAGAGTGCAAAGACGACAACGATAACGCCCGAGCAGCGCACGCAGCTCGCAAAGTTGTATGAAGTTCAGGCAGAAAAGTAGCTTTTTCTCTCTCCCACATCCAATTATTGCACAAACGAATAAACTTGTTTTTCGCTCTTGTTTGTATAACAAAATGTTAATGGTACAACTTGTTGCACTGATTTATTTCGAGTTGTGTTTTTTTAACGCTGGACGCCGGACCAAAAAAATCAAAAGATCCATCGCGTTCGACAGGAGCCACACGACAAAACCTCAGCTTCCATCGCCACCAGCTACGACCTCATTGCGCTACCACTCGTTTCATCACTGCTTGTTGAGCTACGACAACCACCATCATCAACAACAAGATGGCGGAACAACTGCCGGCAGTGCAGCCACTACCGCTTGTTGCAGGTGCTCCTGCTGACGTTAGTGGAGATGTGAACGCGATCCCGACAGCGCCATCGCAGCCGCCAGCACTCTGGTCGGACCACCTCGGGTCGACCGAGTACTCGATGCTCATTGGCGTCCCACTTGGGTCGCTCCTCGTACTTCTCTTCATCCTGCGCGTGCTGTGGCGCCCGAAACATGGCCCCAAGTTCCGTCTCCCCAAGTCCGTCCCCACGTACGGCACGATCGGGTCGGACGACCAACCGAGTGGCTACGCGTACGACAACGACTCGAACGACCTGATCTACGCCGGGCAAGTCGCAGGGCGCTACGACACGCGCTGGACACGGACGTTTGACTTTGTGTTTCTAATTGGCATGGCCGCTTTTGCAGGCGTACTCGTCGTGCTCACGACGGTCTTCAAGCCGGAATTGTGGAGCAACGGCACGTTCTGGTTCTACCTCCTGCTGAAGCTCGTGACGATGATGGGGGTGTCGACGCTCGGCGGGCTCGTGTGTCGCTTCTTCTGCCTCGTCGACGACGCTGGGTACGTCATCACCGAGCGCTCGTCGGTGTTCAAAGTGAACTACACGCGCAAATTCCAACTGCTGGCTGCGTATCTGATCCCACTGCTCGTGCGGCCGGACAAATCCGCCCGCTGTCACTGCAATGGTGCACTGGAGCTCGCATGGGGTGACTTTGTCACGTTGCTCGGCTTCCTCGTGCTCATCAAGCCGGTGCGCGAACGCTTCACGCTGTGTATGCTCCAGTTTAATTCGTTGGACCGGCCAGAGGACCGACCGCATACGCTCAAGTGGATCGTCGCCGGGAACGTCTTTCCCGGTCTGTTCGTGCTGCTGTTCTTCCGCTGGCTCTTTGCGCGTACGACGCAGAGCGACTTGGTGTTTATTCTCGTCTGGATCGCAGCGATCGGCGATGGGTTGGCCGAGCCAGTGGGCATTGCGTTTGGGAAACACAAGTACTCGACGAGTTCGTGCTGCTCGCGCCGGAAGTACACGCGGAGCTTTGAAGGCAGCGCGTGTGTGTTTCTCAGTGGCATGGTCTTCCCAGCACTGCAGTACGTAGACTTTGACTCGGCGCTTCAGCTGGGCGTGACGATGCTCGTGTTGCCGTTCGTCGTTGCGTACGCCGAGGCGACGGCGCCGCATACGATGGACGCCCCCGTGCTCATGACCGCAACGGGTCTCGTGCTCTACGCGATCATCCACTTCGTGTAAGAGTTGCAGAGTCAGTAAAAAAGAAGCACACGGAAATGTGCGCGTCCCTATATTAGGTATTATTTGGTTTATTGCAGGTTGCCATGTAAGTCTAATATAGGACGGTCCAATTACCGGTATATTTGTGACAGGGTTATTCCAAAATGCTTTATTCATGCAAACAACACACTACGGAGCAAGTGCTGCTGCTGCACTGTGCTGAGTGACAAACTGCTGCAACTGCTGCATGTGAACGTCACTGAAGCTCTCGCTACTGTTTGCTGCGTCGCTGTCACGGCGGAGCCAGGGATGGTGGAGCGCCATCGTTGCCGGTGGCCGCTCCCGTGGATTCACAACGAGCAAGTACTCGATGAACTTTGTCGCTTGTGGCGACAGGTGCGTTGCAATCTCCAAAGGAAACGCTACTGTCCCAGCTGCAATTTTGTCTTCGACTTGTGAGAGGAACTTCGCGTCGAACGGATAGCAGCCAAACAACAAGACAAACGTCACGACGCCGAGCGCCCACACGTCGATCTCACACCCGTACGGTGGGCTCGTGCGGCCAAACATCTCAGGTGCCATGTAATGGACCGTGCCGTTCATCCCAGTCATCGGCGCGCGGCCGTGATGCGCGAGTCCAAAGTCTATCAGCAGCACACCGCCACTCGCAGCGCTGGATGTAGCAGCAGCGGCGGTGCGGCATAGGATGTTCTCGAGTTTGACGTCGCGGTGCGTGATGCCGCGTGCGTGCAAGTGCGCGAGCACATCGAGCAGCTCGCGCACGATTGCTGCAACGTCGCGCTCGCGCAAGCGCGGGGCCGTTGGGCTGCAGAGTGCCGGCAGTAGCTCCCCGCCGCGCGCACACTCGGTCACGAGTGCGCACTTGTCGTCGTCTTCGTAGACGTCGAGGAGCTTGAGCACCGAGGGGTGCTTGACGCTTCGGAGAATGTCGATCTCGTTCCGTAAAGCGAGCTGCCGCGCCGGTGTGTCGAGGTACGTTGCGCGCACGATTTTGATCGCAACCTCGGTGTGCGACTGCCGATGGCGCGCGCGGAAGACCTGACCGGTCTTGCCTTCGCCAAGGAGCTCGAGCAGCTCGTACTTGTCTTCAAGTGCCTTCGTGCTTGGGCGATCCCGGCGCCGCCGCGGCCGTGTACAGCCACTCAGTAGTCCCATTGCTCTCGACGATGGCGTGCTTTGTAAGGTGCTTTGTCGTTGCGGATCTCGATGCCGCGTGCAGTTGTATTGCAGAAGTGCTGTGCAACAACGATTTGGCCAGTTCATCCTCCTCGATTGTCAAGTGTCGAGGACGCTTGACGATATTTGTGTTTAATTTGCTAATATGTATATGTTATATATCGTGCATTTTGTCATAACAGACCCCAAACGACACAAGATCACAAGAATGACGTGTTGGATGTCATAGCAACATGGCAAGCGATCATCATGGCCACAAGGAGTGGCATCGGTCATCACTAGTGCCGCGCTTGCGCTTTGATCTACTTGCAAAGCTATCGATTCAACCTGTATCGATAGAGACGTTGGTGCAACAATCAGCAGAGTCACAACGCAGCGCACATTGCGATTCTGACGATGCGCTGAAGGACGAACGTACCAAGAGCACCGCGCTGCCGTTTGTACACGCACACACAGCGCGTGTTGCCATCGAGAAGAGCGACTCGGTGCAACTTGAGCACAGCATTAACCGTTGTGGAGTGCAGACAGCGCGAATTCGATTTGCGCCGCCTCTTGAGTCGCAGCATCAGCAGAGACCCGTAAAGCCTAGCAGCAGTAGCCCGTCATCACTGTCCCGGTCTAGCCACGGCCGCTCAAGCAACCAGAGCACAAGCGACACTGCGCTCGCGTGGACGTATGACGATGAGTCATTTGCACAGCTGAAAGCGCTTGCAAAAGACAAGCGAGCGACGACTGCGCGTTGCTTTCACGCACTGCGAGCGCTGCAGCAACATTGTTCGAGTAGCGCGACGAAGACGATGCTGCAGTCAATCTACGCTGTGTTGCATGCTACAGCGTACTCGACCAGCCACCAAACAATTCCGGTGGATGCTAACAACGCTGGCAACAACCTCGTAAGCGCGTCAGCTGATAGTAGCCAGAGCAGCGATGGGTCTAAGAGCGACTACTTCTCGCTACTCATCGACTCGCACGCGACGCTGCAAGCTCTTGACCACGAGATAGCAACACTCGAGAGTCAACTCGCAATGGAACAGACGCTCGAGAGTGAATTCCAAACACAGTTGCGTCTGCTGGACGACGCACACGAACAGATCGAGCGCACGCACGCAGCAAGCACGCAGCAGATCACGATCGAGTGCGCCGCTGTGCGACAACTCGAGAGTGAGTACAGCGCGTTGCTAACGCAAGAGTACGACGCGAAACGTGAGTGTGTCGCCCTCGCGCTCCAGGTCGACAAGCAGACGACGCAGCTGCACGATGTGCGTGCCAAGGCAGTGGCGTTTGAGCGCATGTCGCGCGCGCCGCTGAAGCAGCACGCAGACGACATTAAACGACGCGAGCAGCGCGATGCACTCGTGCGGGTCGCGCAGTATGCTGACGACGACAACGCAGCACTTGAAGCCGAGCTCGCAGCACTCGACGCGCAGGTCGCGACGGTCGAGCAGCAGCTCGTGCATGAGACTGCTGCGAAGCAACAGCTCGAGTGCGCCGTGTACGACGCGCACAGCGAGCGCGCGCGCATCGATGCTGCGTGTCGGCGTGCACGTGACTGCCACACACCGCGGCCGTTGTGGGACGCAGTCATTGCACAGACGCCTGAGCTGTCGCACGAGCTGTACGAGTGGGACGAACCGAACGCTCTTGGTAGCGCTACGAGCGCAGACAGTGACGACGACGACGATGCTGATTCGAGTGTGCAGTCGACAATGCAGCGCGAGTCGTTCGCTGCAACGAGCGCATTGGACATCGAGAGCGATGCAGAGCGTGGCTGGAATGTTGATAACACGAACGACGACGATGATGACGCAATCGAACAGCAGCAGCAGGCGCTGGGATTATCCTCACCAGGTCGCCCAAGCGGCCGGACGACGAAGCTCGTGCGCGAGATGTTGCACTGGATCGAGCGGCTGCAAAAACACTGCGGCGTGAACCTCCACCTCAGTCGCGTACGTCTCTGTCTAGAATGACGTGTGTGTGGAAGTACTGTAGATACATAGCCCGCTGACCTCTCTCTCTCTCTCTTTCTCCCTTTCTCTTGACAGATCTGGCACGACATTGAGGAAGCGCGCGTCGAGCTCAACATCTTGCACCAGCAGCTCGATCGTGCGGTGCGCACGCGCCACCATCGCCATGCGTCACCGACTGCGAAGACCAAGTCGAGTGCGAGTCCCAGTAAGCGCGAGTACATCGTTGCACTCGGGACGCACGACGCAATCCCGCGGTTCTTGCGCCACCAGGGCAAAGTCCCACACCGTGTACTCAAGAAAGGTGAACTCGAGACGCTCATTCGCCAAGTCTGGACCGAGAAACGCAAGCGCGAAGCGCGCAACCCGCTCGCGACGATCGCACTCGACGACGTGCTGTACGACAAGCTCCAGCGCACGTACGGTTTCCAGCCACTGATTGCCGAGTGGGGCTACAACATTTTGCTGGGTCTGAGCGCGTACATCTGGGACGCTGAGATCGAGCTCTTTCTGCTCTGCCTCACGCACGCCGTGTCGGACCTCGTATTCAATGACCAGGAGCAATTGCTGGCGTCGTGCCAGTCGCTGCTGCATCAATTGAGTGCTTCGTATACTACAAACGAGAGCTTTGCGACCGAGCGCCGCGTGCTACTGAAAGACGCACTCGTGACGCTGCGCAAGTTCTTCCCACTCAAGACGTCGGTGCAACTCCAAGCGATCGAGAAAGCGATGATCCGCGACATGCACAAACGCAAACGCGGCAGCGGAACGGACTCGATTTTGTATATCGACGACATTTTGCCATTGAAAGTCAGTTACGCACGTGGGTTCTTCGTCAAGACTGTGCGCACGCAGCACTGGAACGAGATTCAGGACTACTATGCGCTCGTAACGACGTGCGTGTGGCTTGACCAGTTGGTTGTTCGTGTTCGCGTGTGTAGTGGCAGACGAGAGAGTTGAATGCGACTGACACATTCGCATGACTTGAATACGCAGCGAGCTGGAGCAACACGATCTCGCGCACTCGGGTCGCCTCCCGCTCTCGCATATCAAAGACGTGCGTAGGTAGCTGTGCGTGCACGAGAGAGTCATAAAGATGCACTGGTGCGGCTGACATGGGGATACGTGCCTGTATGTGAGCGTCGCAGGCGATCGTCCAGATCGACCCACTTGCAGACGCAAATGCAGTGCTCGCAGCACTTGCCAAAGGTGTCGGCGTCAAGACGCGCACACAGCTCAATCTGCACGACGTTGTCGACTACAGAGCTGTGCTCAAGGTCAGTTTTGTGTGCTATGTGCAGCAACTACGATGATGCATTGATCGATTGTTGATGCGATGTGGTTTTGGACAAGCATCGCGGTTAAAGACTGCGTGGCTATTGTTTACTGCTATGTGCTGTGTTCTGGACGTCGTAGAAGATGAACACGTCGTGTTTGATGAAGTTCACGCTCAACTTTGATCTGCGCGCCGAGTTCAACTGGCAGAAGCATCACGTACCAGCAACATTTGCCGCCGATGTGTAGCTGCCATGCAGATTGACGACTGCGCTCGTGCGTTTCATGCCCACGCTGGTGCATCGATCGTAGCTCTAAAAAAGGTAATACAAACCCGAAATCGTGCCACGACGCGTGGGTGCGAGATCGCGTGGACTCATTGTTTTGTGTCAACTACAATGTGTGCTCCTCGAACAGCGCTGCTGCTGTTGCGCATGCATGTGCGCAATCCGACGATCGCAACGAGCATGTGAATGCCATGGGCACAGGCTGCAGGAATGGGATTTGGTATTGCGCCGTGCTGCCTCGACGTTGCAGACCGGGGTCCGCCATGAACAGGCAGTCAACCGCAGACAAAATGCGACCGCTTTCAAGTTAAATTGGACTTTCACGAATCCAATTAATACTAGATTTGCTTGATTTTCATGCGTATTTTTCATTCGAGGTACAGTACCGGTACATTGAAAGTGGTACAGTATAAGTACAGTACTGTACCTTAAAGAAAGTTAAAATGCTGATTGATGATTGACGATCGCAACATGCGTGTCAAATGACCACGTCATTTCCCAGCGGCAGCACCAAGGTTCACGGCAATGAAGAAGCTCTTCTCGAGACGCAAGAAAGCAACTGGCGCGGATGCAAACGCCGGCAGCATCAACGATGCAGCTACTAGCGCAACGATACCTGCTGCATTGGCACCGCCATCTCCGCCAATGACACTACCGAGCGACATCCTGCCATTCGTCGTTGCAAGTGAGCTCACCGAGGCGCAAAAGCGCGGCGTCGCTGGTTTGTGTGCGTGCTTGCTACCCGATGTCATGGACGGCTCGACGGACTTGCAGTGGTCCAAAATGTACTTGCGTCTCGTGATCGAGCACTTCCTTGCACTTGCTGCACCAAGCGACTCGAACGGCAGCGATGTGATCGCTGCATTCCTACCGATGCTCGCGGTGCGCCAAGAGGATGTGCAGCAGGGCTATAACTTGGCGGAGCACACCAACATGCTCGATCCAGCACCGTACTTGGCGTTGTTTACACCTATCGATGCATATGACACACTGGCTGAGACACACACGAGCAGCGCAGCATCATCATGGATGACGCTGTTCTCGAGCTCACCGCCACCGACGACACAGGATCCGTTGGCTACGTCGACTACAGTTACATCGTCCGATGCATCCACACCCGCAAGTTCTAGTGCAGCAGACGTCACGCTGGCGTTCCGACTTGGTGTCGTCAAGAAACTGCTGTGGTTCACAGTCAAGTCGATTGGGTACGACGCACGCGCGCGGACGCTGTTGCAGCGACTCACGCACGCGATGGCAATCCCGTGGCGCCTCATCACGCTCGAAGAAGGCGCGATCGGCCGCGCACTGTTTGCCGAAGCGACTGGCATGTCGCTCGACAAATTTGCTCCGACGCTGCGACTGCGCGACTGGAAGCGCAACGCTGCGATCGGCGCCGCTGCGCTTGCTGGCGGTGCAGTGCTTGCGATCACAGGCGGTTTTGCTGCACCAGCGATCGCGGGGAGCTTGCTCGCGTTCGGTCAGGCTGGTGTGGTCGTTGGCACTGCCGTTGGCACGTCGTCGGGCGTGACGGCGACAAGCGTGTTGTTTGGCGCTGCCGGCGCCGGTGTCGTTGGCAAGAAGACCGATACGCGCACGCGTGGCGTACAGGAGTTTGCATTCGACCTCGTCTCCGACGGCGACGGCGTGACCGTGTACATCTGCATCGCCGGGTGGCTCGATAAGGACGATCCGCCAGCAGCCAGTGGCTACCGGCGCGCGTTTGGCGACAGCCGCGAGTACTTGCTCGCGTTCTACCGCGTCCATAGCCCCGACAAGATTGATCAATTGGACCAAGTCCTCGCACGCTACGCTGGTCGAGAAGACGCGCTGTTTGAGGCCATGCGCACGTCGTATGCGATCACAAGCGGTAGTGTCGACAACGATCCGCTGGGCTTGCTGCACGAGGAACTCGCAGCTGAAGCAGCTGCTGCAAAAACAGCCGTGCTTGTCAGTGACACGAGCGATCTCAACAGCAGTAGTAGCAGTGGTAGCTTCAAAGCGACTGCGAAGCGCGTCGAGTCCAAGCTGACGCTCACAAACTTTGCAAACGCGACTGCGTCCGAGAAGCTCCGTGGCTGGCGCTGGCGCGACCGCGTGCCTGAAGGCGACCAGTACGTCGTCGTGTGGGAAGAGCAGCTGCTGCGGGACTTTGGGGACGAAATGCGGTCGTTTGCAATTGCGTATGCAAAAGAGAAGCTCGTCGGCATGGCGAGCGACAAGGCGCTCGTCGTGCTCAAAGCCACGGCGCTTGCTGCGCTGCTGTCGGCCGTCGCACTCCCCAAGACGCTCCTCGACATGGCGGACGTGATTGACAACGTCTGGGTCCTTGCAATGAACGCTGCAGATGATGCAGGGAAGCTGCTGGCGCAGGCGCTCCGTGCTCGCGAGCATGGCTTGCGGCCCGTGACGCTCGTTGGCTACAGCATGGGAGCGCGCATGATCGTTGCGTGCCTCAAGGAGCTTGCGCTGACACCCGACACGTGCTGCGGCATCGTCGAGAACGCCATTCTGCTTGGGACGCCCGTGCCAGTGGAGAAAAGCGACTGGGCAAGCGCGCGGCGCATCGTGTCGGGTCGGTTCATCAATGCGTTCTCGACGAACGACTGGATGCTCGCGATCATGTATCGGTACCAAGGATGGGCATTGAATTGCGCGGGAATCGCAGCAATTGACGTCGACGGTGTCGAGAACGTCGACTTGAGTGACTTGATCAGTGGCCACTTTGAGTACAAAGACAAAGTCGGTGCGATCTTGGACGTGCTCCAACTCGATAGCTAGTGGGGGTAGCCAGGATGCGTAGATGACGTGCTTGCATTGTAGACTGTTGTCGTAGACATTAAGCATAGAATATATCGAATGGAATCACCCAGTTATTCAGCAATAAATATGCAATATATTTCTAGCCGTTGAAATGCAATGCTGATTTTGATGGCCATCACTTTCGACATCAACAAATCGTGTAAGCTCATTTAGCATCATGCACGCGAGAGCCGCGCTGCGCCGAGCAGTCGATGAGCGCGCTTTCTACAGCAACCAGGAGCAACACCCAAGTTCTGCAGCTCCTGTCATAGATGAGCCATCGATAGGCTCCAGCGCTAGGTCCACGAGGACCACTGCCACCATGTCGCGCCAACCTGCCGATTTGCGCACTCTCTACGGTCACAGCATGTAGCACATGGCCACAGCAGCTCCTGCCATGTATGGGTGGCCGATAAGCTATAGAACCATGCCGCCGGGACCGTTGCCACCACCTCGCCACATCCAGCAGAGGATGAGCGCGCTATCTACGGTCACAACTTGCACAACACAACCCCAATAGGCTACGCCTCGCATCGGTCGTGAATAAGCTCAAGCGCTTTTCCAACCGTCGCCACCACCACTTTGCGCCGAGTAGTCGATGAGCAACACACGTCCCCAGCAGCACCCGTCACGCATGCGTTGTCGAACGGCTCGAGCTCTAGGACCAGTGGGCTCCGTGTTATTACCTTTCCACGCCAACAGAACGACGAAAGCGCTGTCCGCAACCATAAGAGGCAGCGCATGACCGCAACAGCTCTCGCCACGCGTGGTCGCCACCTGGCATCTCAAGGCACTTCTGCATCGACAGCACTCGCACCTGGCACACAGACCCACACCACACCATTCCGCACGGATCGAACCGTGCACTTCCACGACTTGCCGCCGGTTTATCTCAAAAACATCTTGACATACACGTCGAACGCGTCGTACCTCACGACCGATATGCTATACTGGCAACGCTCGACGCCTACAAATATCTTGGGCATGTGCAGACGCTGGCGCCGGTTAGCGTATGAGGTAGCACATAGCTGTGCGAACGCAGCCATGTCGCCTCAGTTCACAAACGGCGACACAGAGACGCTGAAGTCCATCTATATGCGTCTCGAGAACGCGAATCGTGGTCTTGTGCTCCGGTGTCTGAAGCTCGCAATGGGGACGATCGTCGACGAGTACGGGCATCGCGAGTACGAGCTCTTTCCGGAGCTCGGGTCGCTCGAGCAGCTCAATGCGCTCGCGATTGACTGGCAGCGCATCTTTCAAGCGTGTCCGAATCTCTTGCGTCTCGATCTGACGCTCGTGCCGCTCGATACGCTCCACGTCCGATGCATCGTGACGACAGCGTCCGCGCACTGCAGGCGGTTGCAGGCACTTGAGCTGCAGCGTGTGATTCGCGACGGTCTGTACGTTAGCGACATGCCGTTGCGCTGCGCACTTGACGAGACGACGCGCGTCTTGTACGACGCACTGCGGCGCTAGCGCGAACAGCGTGTGGCAAGCAACGAAAGCGACGGCGGGCTGCTGCAGCTGTCGGTGCCGCGGCGCCATCACATGTCGGACGAGCATGCGGACGCGCACTCGAACGACTGGCTCGCAGCGTTGACAGCGTACTGCCCCAACATTGAGTACATCGATGGCTGGAAAGCGACGTACAACGACCGTTGTGGCGTCGACAGCGACGACTACTGAACGCCGTCGCTCGATGTTTGAACCGCGTTCTGTCGCACGTGCACGCGACTGCGGGAGTTCAGTTGGGTCTGCGCGCCGCTCCAAGATGCATATCTACAAGCGTTTGGTCGCTTCCACAAGCCACTGCTCAAGAAGGTGCTGATCAGCGGCGGCGTGCACCAGAAGAACGGTAACACGTTCCTGAACGACGACGCACTCTTTGGTGACGCGTATGCGTTCAAGATGGGACTCGGTGCTTGCAATGTTGCAGGCGTGTCCAGCGCTCGACGAGCTCCAGTTTTTGTTTGATGGCTGGGGCAACACGCCGTCGCAGTATTTGCAAGAGAACATGACCGACAACTTTTATGTTCGCTCGCAACGACGTGTCCGCGGCTCAAGCGGCTGTTCATCGACGAAGCTGACGGCAAGTACGCGGACGGCGCGATGGCGCGTGTGACCGACGAGGGCTTGCTGGCGCTCGCTGCGATGCGCGACCTGGAACGCATTGCAATCAAACAGACCGACTGCACGGTGACAGGCTTCGTGGCGCTCGCGTTCGATGCACCGCAGCCGCAGTTGCTGCGTCGCGTCGTGCTCAAAGTCGGCAGTCGGCGCTGGATGATCGAAGAGGACGACACCGACGACGACGACGTGAGCGGCCGCGACGAGTCGTTCTTCAACTGCGTCGTCAAGTACCTGGAATATGTGATCGCGTCGCCACAACCAGAGCACGACTTTGTTGCGATGAAGAAGAAGTTTACGTCGCTCCGTGGTCGCCTCACTCGACGCCACCGTGATGTTCGGATGCTCTTTCACGAACGCGACGTCGTCTCGAACCGCATGCCGAGCGACATTGAGAGGATCGAGGGACTGATCCTCGCATCACCCAAGGACGCATCGTTCCGACAGTTCTCGAGGACGTTGGAGTCCAAGTGGACGCCCGATCGGTGGTACTTCTAGGTGTAGCGTAGCTTGTGTATGTAGCGATGCTGTAGATACCACAGCAGCCATTTAGTCCATGTTTTATCTATTATCGCTAGACTTTAGGTGTGTCTACTTGTCGTGTGCATTAATCCACATGCTTACTAGCTGCCGTTGAACGACTCTTAACTATGCGTGTCGTCCAGGTGCGCGGATGACACTACGGAGGTAGATCAAACGATGTACGCGATCGGCTTCAAAAGCAAAAAATCGACGCAATAAGCCAGATGTCGAGCTGCGTCCTCGCACTGCAATGGCTGTCGCCTACTCCTACTGATTCCTGTATTGTAGTCTCGTCAGCCGCTCGTGTTCTTGCATCACCGCCGGCAACGACACTGAGGAACGCGGCTTTGCACGCAATCGACAGCGCAGTCGTATACAGCAGCTGGCAATCGAACGCTTCGATCAGTGCCGTTAGCGCAATGCGCGTCGCTGCGTCCGTGTTCGCAGCGCTCTGCGTGAACTCGAGCGAATGCAACACGCGATTTTGAGCCAGTGCGCGATGAGACGTGCAAGCGCCGCAGCTCTGATCCGTGTATCATGGAGCGCAGCTCCTGCAGGCGTAACGGCTGGTCGTTGTGTGCCAAGAGCGCTGCGAGGCGCTCGATGATTGCGTCGTCGAGTAGCAGGCGATTGACGTTCAGCGACCGCAATCGACGACCAAATGCCCCCCCCCCAGCGCTACGAGCAGTGCGTCAACGTCCACTCGCGTCAGCGTACACGCCTCCAAGTTTAGGTGGTTAAGCGAGCCGCGCGCAGTGACGACACGTGCGAGCGCATTGCTACCAAAGCGGCTCGTGGTGAACGCAAGCGACCGCATCTTTGGACCAATGGCTCCCAGCAAGCGCACAACGTCGTCGCTGATCGTCTAGGACTCGATCTGGAGTGCGTACTGACCTTGTAGGCTGTCGCAACAGTCGACAGACTCGAGATGCTCGAGCTGGACGACATTGTTCGATCGAACGAGCCCGGGTCCAGCAGCTGGAACGACAACACACACGGATCCGTCTACACGTTCGTAGAGCGCTTCGAGGTCGAGACACGCGCAAGCGAGCATCACAGTGTTGCGCTGCTCGTGATTTGATTGAATGGGTCGAACGAGCTCGATGGTCGTACTTGGCTGTACAGTGCACAGCATGAACGAGCGTCGACTGTCTGACGTTTGGCTGCTGTCGTCCGTCCTAGCGTCCGTCGTTTGACTGAGTACGCTATCGCTGCTGCCACCATTACACATTCTCAAGAGCTCGCTAACGGGGTCATGTAGCGTCCTGAGGGTCGTCGCGACCATCGCAGGTGTGGATCGCACCGAGTCGCTGTCGCACGTGTCGATGGGTAAGGTTTATTTAGGGTCTTGTGTAGGTCTGATCTCAGATCGGGTCTTGCAGTAAAAATGCATTCACTAAGGTTTAAAAATACACTTTAACACCTGGACGGACGTTACCTACACCGCTCGGTAAACGAATGATGCTGGGCCCGCCTACGCAGATCATACACATGCGCCGCTCGCTGCGCATCGCTTGGCAGCATGTTCATGTCTGCTTTGGCTACGCACTATCCGTTTCCTCGCTCAAAACGGCTTAAGACCCGATCTGAGACCTGACCTGCACAAGACCCTCATTCAGTTCTACTTGTCGATGCACATACGTAGTCCTAACGAGTCGCTTCTTCTTTGGACGTGGACAGAAGATTCGGAACGCGAGCCAGCGCCAGCACATGCGCATGCTCTCGGTATGTATGTGCGATTCTTGCAAGAATACATAAGTACGAAGCCAAGTGGGGTGTAGCTGCATACATGCAAGTTTTTTTTAAACATTTTTGATTATTGTATCAAATTGCCTGGTGTCCCAGATCAACAATCTACGAACTGAATTGGAGGATCAAAACCTGGCACACTTGTTTATTACTGTACCGATTATATTCTGTGAGTGGCACAAGCAAAAAAAGGTGCACATATGCCAGCGCTTCAAAACACTCTGGAGGCCGTATCAAATTAGCCTGGTGTTCCAGATCAACCAACACCGTTGTAACAAAATCCAAGCTTTTATTGCATCTCATACGACAAACAACGCATGTAGTTCAGATGTCGGCCAGAGCGATCCCATCGATCATAGAACTCGATGCGTTGCTCTTTGGATGCTGGATCGAGCCGGCGTGATGCGATCGCTCCATTCGTGTAAGATGCAAGTGGTGAGCAAACACCGACGCATGGAAGAAACTTGTGATCAAGCGCAACGTGCACATGCACGTCAGCTGGCAAGCGCCACATCACTTGCACAAATGCGATATACAAAGCAACATCCCAGCGACAAGCTGCACAATGCAACACTTTACTTGTCGTGTTCACATTGCATTTCCTACTGACAATCAAATGCATGCGTCTACTGCTTGCGCTCTATCTCTATTACTCTCGTCTCCAACACACTCACGCCTGCATCCGAGCACTTGGTGTCTGCGCGCGACGTGCGTTCAAGTCACCACCAACAGCTTTTGGGGTCGCAATCGACCGCACGCGGCGACGCGCCGTGGGCGTGTGGAACGGCGTCGACGGCGCCATGGCCGTCGGCGTCCGGAACGACTCGGGCGTGCGGCCCACGAGCGCCTCGTTCTCGTACGCGACGAGCCGGCGCTGCTCCTGCTCGTTGCCGTTGCCGTCGTCGTCGTCGCTGCCGTCGGCCTCGGCCGCGTCCTGTGCGCGCTGGGCGGCGACGCGCCAGTCGACGCGCGAGACGCCGTAGACGAGGACCACGACTTTGAACAGCTCGCCGAACGTGTCGGCCCACCAAAAGCCATCGAGGCCCCAGCCGTACGTGATCGGCAGCAGATAACTCAGTGGGACATAAATACACCACGACGCGACGTTGTTCGCATACAAGTTGATGTGCGCGAGCGAGAGCGCGTTCAGCACCGCGGTGAGCAAGAAGCGCACGAACGCGACGAGGATGCACACGACAAACACTGCGAGCGTCGACGCGCACATTGCGAGGATCGTCGGGTCGCGCGTCCAGACCTGGAAGATCGCGTCGCGCAGCGTCAAGACGAGCACGAGCATGACGACCGCACCCGAGAAGACAATCGACGCGCCAATGAAGAGCACGCGCTGCGCAGCACTGGCGCTGCCATTGCCGAGGTACCGCGACATGCGGATCTGCGTCGCGGTCGAGAAGCCGCTCACGGCCGAGTTTGCGACGCCAAAGACGCCGCCAAGGACGGACTGCGACGCAGCGATGTTCGGGCCGAGGAAGCCGGAGAACGCGCCGGCGATCGCAGCAGATGCCCAGTCGACGACCGACGACGCCCCCATCGGGAGCGCGAGCAGCAAGAAGACGCGGACGCGCGCAGGCTCGAGGCACGCGCGCGACCAGCCGCCCCAGTACGGCGCGTGGTAGCGCTTCCACCAGACCGTGTAGAGCAGAAAGAGCGCGAGCTGGAGACACGTGCTCGCGACCGTTGCGAGCGGCGAGCCAATGAACCCGAGGCCTTGCCACCCGAACGCGCCGTAGATGAACAGCTGATTGAACGCAACGTTAAAGAGCATCGTGAGCGCGCTGCAGATCGTCGCTGGCATGATGATCCCCTGCGCTGCAAAGTACGTCGAGCACGCGCCGTAGATGTACTGCGGAATGAGTCCGAGGGCCATGACGAGCGCAAACTGGCGGCCGTACTCGACCGTCTCGGCGTCGTCCATCGTGATGCCGATCAAGTACCCGACGCAGCAATAGTAGAGCATGACGGGGATCGCGCCAACGACTGCAAACACGATCGCGAGCTGGAGCCAAATGCCGACGAGTTTGTTGTTCCCTGCGCCGTACGCTTGGCTACACAGCGTACTGATCGCTTGGATCGAGAACTGGATGAACGTCGACGGCACGCCCATCCACATCGCAGCGAGCGAGACGCCCGCGAGCTGCTTCGTGCCGATGTGGCCCTGGAACGCGCTGTCTGTGATCGTCATCGCCTGCCGCACCATCTGTCGCAGCGAGAGCTGCACGGCCATGCTCGCGAGCTCACGCAGCTCCTGCCGAAGTGGAATGAGTGCGTGCGTGCCATTGTGTGCGCGTGGGTCAATCTCTTTGACGACGGGCGACGTTGCCTTTGGCGCGCGTTGCTGGCGTTGCGACGTCGCAGGCGCCTCCGCATCCGGTTCGCTGTTCGCAGCCGTGCTCTGCAGCAGACTCGTCTTCTCGTTTGCTTTGTCGCTCATTGCGTGTGGTGTCTACGTACGTTGCCGCGTGAGTGTTGGGGTGTGATGCGATGTGTTGCGCTGATGGACAGCGGCAACGACCGTGCACTTGGACGAGCTTGTGAGTAAAACCGTCGACAGCTGCGTTCGACGTCGTTGACGCTCGAGGCTGTGATGCCGCGCTTTACGAAGCAGGGGGATGAAGCAGGAAGCGGAGCGCCGCAGTGCGAATTGTCGAATGGCGTGTCGAGTGGGAAGCACTTGGGTGAGCGCAGCGAGTAGCAGGCAGCAGCAGCCGCCATTGCTGCCGCAACAGCTTCTTGCTATGCGTCTCTCTCCACTCTCTTGCATCAACCACACCATGACGACGACAGCGGGTTCGATGTTTGAATGGCGCAGCGTGCGCGGGAGGCAATGCGCGAGCCAGTGCTGCGCATGTGTGCTCCGCGCATCTCCGACCCATCCGCTTCGCAGCTGATCCCTCGTTCGGCACTCAACCAACGTTGCCGCGTCACATACGCCACATAGCAGTCAGTTCGTCGTCGTCTACAGCTTCAGTTTGGTCGTTTGGTTGACGACCATCGCTGCATCGACGGACGAGCTCAACGAAATTTGTCTGGAAGATTGCCAAGCGCGGGATGAGCTGGTCTGTCTCAAAATATCAAAGTATACATTTCACAAGAGCAACAATTCTGTGCGTTGTTTTGCTATCATGTTTGTTTGTTTGGAGGGGGGTTCAAGTAAACGCTCTTGAAATTCCTGGGCATGTCTCACGTGACGATTTTTGCGCTCATTTTGAGAGATAGATAGATAGATAGATAGATAGATAGATAGATAGATAGATAGATAGATAGATAGATAGATAGATAGATAGATAGATAGA
>JAADXH010000218.1:0-31057 GCA_023337595.1 Globisporangium camurandrum
AACGTGCCAACGATGCATATCGTCAAGAACGAAGGGACAGCAACAAAACCTGATGGCAGTTCAGTTGCTTCGGCTGTCGAGATTGACTGAAGCTGCTGCGTGGATGCGAGTGTTGTTTTGTGCGAGTGCGTTTGTAGGATTTGAGGTTGGAAAAAGGGATTTGTCGACGGAGAACACGTGATTAAGCTGAAGAGAGAGAGAAAGAGAGTAGTGAACGTAGTGATGAGGATGCATGTATTTTGGTGCTGCAGTCGATGCGTGTGACCCGCTGCTGCAGTCGATGTCAGTTCCTGCCATTTGTGCTGTAGCGTCCACTGGTCGTGCGTCGATTGTCGCTCTCGTCGTCATTGTCGTTGTTGCCACTACTGCTATTGGCACCACGGAACGTACTCTGTCGACGCATCTTCATGAGCCCAGCAGCACCGCCACCGAGCGCCGATTCGGGCTCGCCATCGCCGTACAAAGCGCCGCCTTTGCGCGAGTTGCTCTGTTGCTGCTGTTGTTGTTGCTGGTCGAGCCAGATCGGCACTTGCTGCTGCTGTTGTTTACTCTCTGACGACTGTCGACTGCTCTTGCTCTCGTCCCGTTGGCCACGCGGCAGCACGACGTACGACCCGTCGTTCATCGAGTCGTCATCTTCGTCGTCGGCGCCAGTGCCACCCGAGCGGCGGCTCTTGCCTGGCGCTGAGTGAGGCGGCGGGAACACGTCGACTGCCATCTTGGTCTCTTCGACCGGCACGGACCGCGGCGGTCGGAGCGCCGCGATGCGTCGAACGTGCGACGACCGACTGCCGCGCACGCACGTTGCGTCGTCAGCGTTGAAGTGATCGGCGTTGTTGTTCCCGTCGGCGTCGCTATCGCTGCTACTCAGGAGCGCACGGAGTCGCCGCTGGAGCGCCGCGGAGCAGCTGTCCTGGACAAACTTGGCGAGCTCGTCTGCGCGCGTCTCCTGGAAGAAACGCACGAGCTTGAGCGACGCTGCGCGGATCGACGGACTAGGGTGCGTCGCGCACGAGCCAAGGAACGGCACGACAGTATCGACTCCAAGGGCTTCACTCGCTTGCTTGGCGGAGCTGCTACTCGCTGGTTTGCGCCGCGCTGCGGACGGTGCATCGCTTCCAGTGCTAGAGCTACTGCTGCTGGCGACGAGCAAGTCATAGAGCATCTCGAGGCGTGCAAGCATTTGCCATCGCAGCTTCGTCAATGCGATCTTCTTGACACGCTTCGACCTCTCGCTCGTCAAGTCGGTATGCTCTGGTGCACTCAGCAGCGCGTTGCAGACTGCGCTTCGGCCAGCAGCGTGCTTCGTCGCGACGATTACAAGCAGCACTTGAACGCGCGTGCGCACACGGACGCTCTCGCTCGCAGTCTGCTGCACGACGCTTCGGACCGTCGACCCAAGGATCAGATGGACGCCCCACTCACCCCATGGGATCGCGTACTCAGCTGCGACGACGCTTTCGCCTGGTGGATCCGCCAGTAGCTCAAGTAGCTCAAATGCTGCGAGGCAGACGCTCGGCGTACCGTCGAGCAGCAGCTGTTTCGTCAACAGACAGCAGATCTCCCACGCGCCTTTGAAGCGCGGATCTCGCGGCTTCTCGACAAACGCGCTGATGAGTTTGTCGATGCCCTGACATCGCAGCGTTGGCGATACGGACGTGAGCAATGCGACCGTTGGGCTCCCGCATACGTTTGTCAAGCGTGTGACATCGAGTGCAAGTGACTGCTGTCGTGCACTGTCGATCTCTGGGCCACCGTTATTGTCGCTGCCCTGATCAACAGCCGACGATGGCATCGCTTTCGTGAGCTGCACGACGCTGCGTGTGATCGCTTCGCGAATCGCCGGTTTCGTCTGCGCGACAAAACTATGGAGATCGACTGCGCCATACGACGCGTCGGTCCCGCCATTTGTGGTTTCGTAGATCGCTGCGTACGTTGCAATTGCGGCGTTGCGCACGTCCACATGTTTGTTCTCCAACGCTGGACAAATGAGCTCCAGGATTGCGCTGACGTCCGGTCGTCGCAGCAGCTGCTGCTGCGACGATGAAGAGGCGCCAGCAGTCACAGCAGCGTGTGCGTCTTTTAGCAGCAGTGTCAGTAGCTTGAGCAATTCGCCAGCGAGCACAGGTGACGTCGCAGTCGCTGTCGATGCGCTCACGAGCTGCTTGTACTTGTCGATGAGCATCTTGCACATGCGTGCGTGGCCAATGTGGTTGAGTGACGCGAGCGCATGAAGCAGCGTGAAGCAGTCGGATCTCAGTCGCTGCTTTGTGTCGCCGAGCTTGTGCATCACGAGTGCAACGACGTTCTCGAGCACAGCGTCGACATATTCGTGCGTCGACGTGACGAGCGGCACAAAGTCCGTTGCGATGATCTGGAACAGCCGCAACGAGCACTGAAAGACGCGCGCAACCGTGTCGTTCAGGCCAAGCTCAAGTGCGACTGCGACGACCCGCAATGTCTCGATCGTCTTGGGCAGCGCATTGCCGGCTGGCAGTTTGCCGTTCGCAGTACAGATCACAAGCCGCTCGATCTCACGAACTGCTGCTTCGCGCTGAGCCCACGTCTTGTCAAGTAGGCATCGCACAAGCGCCTCTCCAAGGCTGTCAATGAGCGGCGTGTACTGCGCTTTCTGCTCGCTCGTGAGCGCTGTGCCGTACGGCAATGCCGCTGGCTGCGCCTGCGACGCACTCGCTTGGGCTGCTGCTACGCTGCTCGCCGACGACAGCGACGCGTTCGACAGCGCTGGTCGGTGCTTCGTCGACGACCCGGACGCTGTCGGTGGTCGAATGCCGCCGCCGGACGTACCGGGTCGCGATGGCTCAACGTCAAAGTCGTCGACTTCGTCCATGAGCAAGTCAGCTTCGAGCACGCCGCGCTCGACGAGCTTCGAGATGATCTTCTGTCGCGACGCGCGCGCCAACGCATCGAGAAACGGCATCGCAGCGCTCCGAGCAACTTGAAGCGTGTCGGCGACGATCTGGAGCGACACGAGCCGCACGCTCGGGTCCTTGTGTTCACACACTTGCAGTGCCGACTGCAAGACGCTCTTGATCGGTAGTGCGCCAACGTCGCCAGTCGAGCTCTCTTGGACACCAAATTCGAGCAGGAGCTTTGAGATCACGCCGAGCTTGTTCGCAAGGTACACGGGCGAGAGCGACGCAAGCGACGCGCTTCGGTCGCACGCAATCATCTCGTCAAGCAAAAACTCCGGTCCGATTGAGTGTGATTGCCGTGAAAGCAACAGAAGCGCGTCCTCAGTCGTGACGTGCAAGCGGGACTTGGAGTCCCCGAGCTTCACGAGCAGCCGCGGGATCAGCGGCCGTACAAAGTCTTGCGGACGCGCTCGATCGGCGTTGCTGCCAGCAGACGCGTTCATAGCAATCGCAACTTCCATGAGCAGTGCGACGCCGGCTTCAAACACCGCATTGACGCGATCTTGCAGCGCCTGGAGCAGCGTCCGCTGCATCGCGCGTCGCAATGTCGTTGCAGCATCGCTCGTCGCGCGCGGGTCGAGCACGAGCTGCCGCGCATCGACTTGTGCTTGCAGAAAACTCAGCGCTTCGACGCGCGGCGCCCACGCGTTCGAGAAGAGACACCGCGTGACTTTGTCGCCAAAGCTTGCGAGCATCTCGACGGCGTCATCCTTGTGCTGCTCCTGGATTGGCTCAGCGTATGGCAAGTCGTCCTCTTTCTGCGCACTCTTCGCACGTGGTGACATGGCGGGCGTGAGCTCCCCAAACATCGCGTTTGCTGAGGTGGGGGCCTTTGTGGGTAGCGCACTAGCGTCAGATGTCGCTGCTGCGCTGAGGCGCTTGCTGCCTTGCAAGGCGTTCTTGAGGCCGCTGTTGATCTTTGCTTGGATTGACGGCTTGAGCGGTTGGTTCTGCTGCTTGAAGATCGTCTCGCTCCAGTTTTTCATCTGCTCGTAGATCTCGTCGACAGAGCCACTCATTCCTGGAGAAGAGAGAGAGAGAGACGCCAGTTGAATACAAAAGCGAGCAATAGCGTGTGCTGGGCAGCTCATCCAACGTACCAGACTGCTCGCAGCGAATGAGCAGGCACTGTACAAGCAAGTCGATCGCTGCTGTGCGGACGTGGACACTCGAGTTTTCAAGCGACGTCATGCTGATGCGCAACGTGTCGGCAAACGTCAAGCCGCTCGCGGCTTCATCAAGCCGATACTGGCTTGCGATCGTGTTGAGGATCTTGATCGAAACGAGCTGGAGGCGCCACGAGACGCTGTTACTGCTTGTAGTTGAGCTGTCGGTGGTCGATGGTGTTGGCACTGCGACGATCGTCACGATCTGTGCAGTCAAGTACCGCGTGAGATCCATGCTCTTACAGATGAGGAACAGCAGCGATGCAACTGCCTCGCTCGCGTCTTTCTCGTTCGATCCTGCGCCGCGCGTCAGGAGCGCGCTTGTAATGTCACACAGCACAGGTCGATCGCGATGGAACTGCTGCGTGTGGAATACTTTCTCACTCATGACAGCACTAAATGCAGCTTTGTGTAGCGTATTACAGCAGCTCGAGACAACTTGCGTGACTGCGTCCTGGAGGCCAATCACGATCATCTGACACGCGCCGTCAAAGAGCTTGAGCACTTGCTTCGAATGCGTGACGTTCTGGAAGCACAAACTCGCGTCCGTGATCGCACTGACGCGCAACTTCCACACTTTGCTGCGAAATGCGCGACTGATGTCACTGCCGAATGCGCTCTTGATCGCTTCGTGCGCCTGCTTGCGCTCCCTGCTTTCAGTTGTTGCGTCATCGTCATCACTGTCATCATTGTCATCGTCTGCTGCTGCTTCCAGTCGATCGTCGTCGTCGTCGTCACTATTTTGATCGCCACCGCCGTGTTCGTTTGGCAGCAGCGTCGCGAGCATCGATGCTTGTGCGACGTCGACTGGCGTCTTGCCCTGATCGTCGCACGCGTGGACGTCGGCGCCCGCATCGAGCAAGATCTTCACGACGCTCTTGTGGTTCTGCGCACACGCAAAGTGGAGCGGCGTCTTGCCGTTCCGTCGCGTGCCAGAGAGCTCGGCGTTGCACTCGACGAGAAAGTTGACAACGTCGTCGTGGCCTCTGAAGCACGCGATCTGGAGCGGCGTGAAGATCCCGTGGTCGCCATCGCGCGGCGCAACGTCACTTCGGTCGCTATAGTCCGTATCGATGTCAGCGCCGTTCGAGATGAGCCACTTGACGAGAGGTAGACGGCCGCTGCTCGCAGCGTAGAACAGCGGCGTGTGCCCAAACGCGTTTGGCTCGTTCAGAAACAGCTCGGCCATGCCGTCGAGCATGAGCAGGTACTTGCACGCATCCAAGTTGCCGTTGTCACACGCATAGTGCAGTAGCGTGTTCTTCGTCTTGCTCTCGAGCAGCGCTGCGAGCGCCGCACGTTGGTCGGCTTTGCTACTTTTGCTTTTCCGCGAGGGTGTCGCTGCCGTGTGCGTATCGTCGCTCTCGTTGCCGCCAAAAAGCACGATCTGGAGGTAGTCTTGCACAGTTTGGAACTCGTCCTGCTGCGCCGCTTGGAAAAGCTCCTTGAGCGTGACGTTGCTTGTGTGCGCCATGCTCCGCAAGCTCGTGGTGCGTAACGAGCAGCAACAACGCTGCTTAGCGAATCGATCGCTCCTGCGCTCCGGTACCTACTTTGTTTCGAATACCTGCAGTCGCCTTGCTGTCCGATCGTATCAACGCTGCGACCGACCGATGCCACACCTGTCAGCAGTTGGAGTACCTCGCGACGCTTTGTTAGCAGATGAGTGTTAACGATCCCGAAAAGTCGCCGGAATAAACCCTTGAGGGCTTATTACTACGGTAATAAGCCCTCAAGGATTTATTCGAAAGATTGGCAAGCAAAGGAGTAACGCGATTTACCGATGACTTCAACGCTATCTCCACGTCGTCGTCACCTATGTGTCTCTACTGATCAACAACGCTCGTCACTACATCGCCTACCATCCAGGCATTCTCTTCACCACTTGCTGTTGGACGTATTAGCGCTACTCTGTTGCTTCTCGGCAAACGAGAGGTAGTCGACGACTTGACTCATCTGTGGCCGCTGCAGCGGGTTGCGCTGGAGCAACATGCGCAGGAGCGATCGGAGCGCTGCGCTCGTTGCGATTGGGATCTCGCGCACGACCTCTTCGAGCGTCTTCAAATGCACGACAATGACTGGTGGTGGCACGGCCGTTTGTATAGAGTCAGTGCCAGTCGCGTCGCGTATCGTACAATGACTTGCGAGCTGCTGTTGTTGCCACCGCGCGAGGGCTTCAAACAACATGCACCCCAGCATCCACACATCAGCTTTCACGGTAAGCGCTTGCTCTTTGCTGCTTCCACTATCTACTGCTTCAGGCGGCGCGATTCGAAAGTCGAGCAACTGCAACAGGTTGCTGTTGCTTAGCTGCTCGGCAGTGAACGCTGCTTTGCACAGCAGAAAGCCAGCGAGACGCACTTGCAGAGGCGGATCTGCGTTCGCATCGGTGCTACTGCTGCTATTTGAATCGATGTACACAGTGCTCAGCTTGACGTTCAGATGCGCGACGTTGCGGCTGTGCATCGCAGCAAGCCCAGCAGCAACAGCTCGCAGCATCGCGAGGACGTGGCGCTCAAACTGTATGTACGTTGGCGGCTGGCCCACCGTTGTTGGACAGCAGCAGTAAAAGCGACGATCGAGGTACTGCTGCCAAGTTCCGCCTGGGAAGAACTCGGTCGCGACAAACAGGACGGGCCAGCACTCGACGAGCATTCCTGAGTCGCTAAAGACCTGGAACGTATGGCTCGAGACAGCAGTGATGCGCGCTACGAATGGACTCTGGAGCGTCTCTTCCAGCACTTTGAGCTGCTTGAGCGTAAACACAGCATCACGGTCGTTGCGGCACGGGACAGTGTGTAACACGTACTGCGTCCCGCTGGTCGGCTGTCTACTGTCGTTGGTGCTGCTACGGGACGCATGCTCGGCGCGATCGAGCATCTGTAGCGTCATGCGTTGCGTTGTCGTCGTGCCTGCCGCAGTCGACGATAAGTAGCGCTGGAACTCGAGCCGATACAACAGCGACGACGGGTTCACAATGTGCGTGAGCAGACGGATGTACGTGCGATGCGCTGTGTCCTGCGCCTGCAACAGTGGCCGCTCGCAAGCGCGGCGTGCGCGTTCCAGCAGCAGTTGCATCATAGCGTCTTCCCGCTGCAGGTACTTGCGCTCGAGCTCTTCGCGTTCGATCATTTGCATTGTTGCGTCCAGCTTCGCATCAACGTCAGCGTCGCTCGTACCTCCCGCTCCTGCTTTTGTTTTCTTGGCTTTTGTCGACAAGCGTTTCGGGCTCTTGTTACAGCGTCGCGTGTCCAGTAGCGCTTGTTTGTTTGGCGTTGCGTTGGCAGTTGTTGTCGTCGGATCGCTGCTGCTACTTTTGTTATTTGAAGCAGTAAACAAGTGCTCGATAAACGTCACGAGTGCTTCAAGAACATCGCATACGATCGCATCGTCGTCGTTTGAGAGTCTGCGTCGTCGTATGACGCTCGTAGTGGGAATCGATTCCGTATTTGGACACTTAACAGCGACAGCAGCAGTACGAGCGTCGCTAGTTGCGTCGTGTATTACAGCGACTGTCGCATCAACCGCTTGACTCGACGGGGTTGCTGCTGTTCCATTTACGGTAGATCCTCCACGCTCGCTGCTTTCCATCAACTGACGCTCGACTTTCTTCCGTCGATTTACAGACTGCGCAGCCCACTGCATCCGATGCGCACTCTCGCGCTCTTCTGCATCACGTCGTGCAAAGTCCCACTGTCGACGGCGACACAAACAGCAATAAACCGGCAACAACTTGGCCAATTGAATAAAGCGATGGTGGTGGTGCTTCTCCCACTCGTCTCTTATCGGCAGCGCGTCGTCTGCGATGTCCACATCCGTGCTGCTGCCAAATGCGTGCCGCAGTAGCTGCTGCTCGAACTGATGGCGCTGCGCTGCCGCTGCTTGAAGCGCTGCTGCTTCGTGCTCGACAAGCTTCTTTGTTGCAAGGTCGACGCGCACGCGGACGCGACTGACGCCTGTTGCCATCGCGGCAGTTGCAGCAGCGGCCGTGCCTGTCACTTCTGCGTCACGTACCGCCGCTTCGACGTTCGTTGCGTGGTCGACTGCCTGCTCAATGATCGTTACAAACGCTGCAAACTCCGTTTCGTCAACGCTGCAGTCGCTCGTTGGAAGGCTGGAGACGAATTCGAGCACGAACCGCTGGACGTCGGGTGAAATTACCAAAACAGCGAGGCCTCGTACTTGCAGTACAAGCTGCTGTGCTTGTCTGCAGCGTATAGAAGAGCGATGAATAGAGTCAGCATTGCCTGTAGCTGGTTCGTTATACAACGCGGCGTCTAACCGACGTACGTGTTGGTAAAGATCCCAAACAGGAGCTGCAACAAGTGTAGGCGACCGGCCGCTGCGTCGTCTAGTAGATTAAACACTTGCTGGATCGTCCGTTCGTGTGCTGCTGCTGCTGCGCGCTGCTCGGCTTCCAGCCGCTCGAGCATCGCTGGCTCCATGGATGCGCGTCGCTTCGCGTCGAGTTCCGCCACGAGCTGCGGCGATGACAACAACAGAATGCGCTGCTGTTGGAGATCGCTACTGTACGTGATTGCGCGCAGTAGATGCGTCGTCAGTGCGGTCTGGAACTGCTGCAATAGTTCGTGCTGCTGCCTGCGCGCGTGCACGACGTCGTGGTGGCGCTGCCGGTGCTTGCGGACGATGCGGCGCTGCTTGATGCGCTCGACTTCGCGCTCGAGACGCCAGCGCGTCGCGTCGTCGAGCGTAAAGAGTGACCCGGCGCTCCGTTGTTGTTCGGGTGATTGGTTTGTTGGATGTGCAGGACGTCGCGCTGCGAGCGCGTGTGCGTCGCTATGACGAGAGTTTGGGTCAGTTGTTGCAATCTGGATGTACGTTGCGAGAACTTTGTCGCGCTGCCGTCTGCAGCGCTTCGCAGTGTTGACTTCGTTGCGTTTCGAGCGTGCTTCTGCAGCAGGCGACGCAAACTTCTTCGTTTTCTTCTGCTTTGTGTGTGTTAATTGCATCGGAGACGCATCTGTGCTCAAGGACGAGCGCTCGTGGTTCTGTTCGAGCGTGTCGAGCATTGCGAGCATCGTGTCTGCGACACTAACAGCGATGTCGTACAACGAATACGTGCGAGGCGGTGCGGCTGCTGCGACCGTGGTCGTCGTGGCCACCTGTGCTTTCGTAGCAACATCCTCGTTGTCCTCGCCGTCGTCGTCGCAGTCGGCTGCCTCAGGTGGTAGCTCCCACACGGACTCGCCAGTGGCAGCGTTGTAAAAGTACATGTTGCCATGGTCGTCCGTGAAGACGTCCCACTGATTCGAGCGAGCATTGCGCGCATTGCTCATTGCTGATGCATGTTCAACTGCGGTGTTGTCAAAATACAATAATTGATAAATATGAAACAGTTATAAATTGCACTGTAGATATATAGAGCGTCGATTTTCAGCTCAACAAAATATTTGAAAAGAAACACTTGCGATGGCAAGACAAGGCTGCAACAGCGGCGGCGACGACGGTGAAGGTCGTTCGTCTAAAACGAAGCGAGCGGCGCCGCTGAAGCGCAAACGCGCCGCGCACGTGAGTACAGCGTCGACACTGCTGAGCAAGACGCTGTTTGCGTCCACACGCGACGAAGTGCGCGAGATCCAGGTGTGTGCTTGTGCTGCAGTATTGTTTTGCGACCAGTTGGAACTATGGGGTGTCTGTGCTTATGCAATCACTGTACATCTGCATGGGTGTCGACGCTATCTCGTTTGCACTCCTACTGATGCACTCACACTCGACATTGAACTTGCACAGATTGAACTGGAAGAACTCGCAGCGGAGCGGCGTAAACTCATTGCAGCTGATACGAGCGGCACGAAAGCGGTCTTGTTGTTGTTGCCACCAAGCGAGAAGAAGAGCTAGGAAGTGCGCACAGTAGCAACCAAATGACAGATGAGTGCACGAATGGATGGAGCAAACGACGTTGTGTGCTATTGCTGCTGATTTGTCGATGGTAGTACAACGGTGTTGAGCTTCTAGACGATACAGCGACGTCGCTGTATGAAGCGTTAGCATGGGCGTCAGTAAGCAATGATCTTGCGTGATGCGATCAGCTCTACTCGCGCTGGTGCATGCCACGCATGCATCTAACTTGCGCAGGTGCGTCATATTTGGACTATAAATCGAAATATATTCATTTTTGTAAATATACGTGAAGCAAATACGATGGCAAAAGTGCAACCACGCCAATGAACATGACGATCACTGGACTCGATGGCGAAAATGATCGCAAGCATGATGGCAGTGCACATGCGCTCGAAAGCGAGCGTTGGCGCAGCTTCAAGACACAGTTGCTGCAGTGCTGGTTGGGCGAAGCGCTTGCACATGTCGCAGAGCGCGCGGTCGTTGCCGCAGCTGTCGAGTCCGTCGCGCTCCTACCGCTGCACGACCGCGACGAGACTGCAGCCACACGCATCGGTGCATTTGCTCGTCATTTCTTCTCACTGCGGCGTATAGACGACACATGTGGAGACACCAGCACGGTGCCAGGCGTTTCACTCGAGTCGTTTGTACTGCCACGCAGCGGCTGTGACAGCGAGTGCGTGGCCGATATTGCAGCAATCAGTTCGTGGCTCCAGACGCATCAAGCACAACAAGCGCAGCGAGGCCAGCGCTCGTGCCTCATCGTGCTCTTTGCGCCGCGCGCACCTTTGTCGACACTGCTGGAACTTGCACATACAGCCGCACAGTCGTCGGCCACGCACGCGCTTCGCACGCTTCTGCTCGTGCTCACTGATCCGATCGCATTATTCGACATTAACGCACAACTCGATGCATCTTTGCCATCCTCGTCCTTCTCATTGCCACAGCCTCGCGGCTTCGAGCTCTTTGATTCGCTCGATGCGGACAACATCGAACAATCATCGCGCATGTCGCTCGCACGGGTCACCGTGCCGCTGCAGCAGCTGTCTGCACAGTGTGGACTGCGCTTCGTGCTCGAGATCGCACGCTCGTTGCTCGTTCCAAGTGCGACGGAAGCGACAGCTGCAGATGCACTACAATCTACGAACCAACGATCATTGCTGCCGATGCTCACAACTGCTGCGCACATGCCGTTCCAGCTGCTGCTGCAATTGTTGCGCTGGAGCCACTGGCATCCGCTCCTTGTGCAAGCGCTTATAATGCCATTCGAGCGCAAACGCGCGCTCATTCCACAGCAGCGCATCCGCGACGCTGTTACTATGTGCTCATCACAAGCACAAGCAGCGTGGCAGCAGCCTACTGACCGTGTGGTTGACAACAGCGATGCATCAGCACGAGCGAGAAGCTGTAGAGCAAGCGCCCGAACCGACGTCGCGGTGTACGATCTGGTCGACTTTAGCAGCAGTAGCAATCGCGACACGAGCAGCCACGTCTCAGCATTGCAACCACTGTCGACGTGTGCGCTCTGGGACGTCCAGAAGCAGTTTTACGTTGACCAGGGCATCCGTGCGTGGAGTGACGGGATCATTCCGTTTGGTGTCTCCAGCAGTTCGTTCCTCGCGGCGACGTATGCGCGTACGTCTGGAATGATACTGTAGTGTGTATGTGTGTGCATGTGTGGTGTGCTTGCTGATCGCTAGTGGTGCACATAGTAGATACGAACACACGCATCCACCTGCCGATCTGTCTGTCTGACTCGCACACTTTATAGGCACTGCGTTCGAGTTCTTCCTCGATGCACTTGGCGCTGATGCTACTGCTTCCACTGCATCATCGACAGCATCGCCCAACTGCTTTGTGTGGGAAGCAGCGAGCGGTTCGTGTAAGTTTCTCCACGCGTTCGTCGTGCACTTTTACGACCTCGTCGATCGCTTTACTGCCAATAATGAAGATGCTATGTACCACACACTGCGCCCGTGCGTTGTTGCAAGCGATTTGAGTGACCACGTGCTCGCAACGCGGCGTGCGATGCCCTGTTTTCAACCGTTTCTGGCTGCAGGTCGCCTCGAATTTGCGCGTTTTGACTCGACGACGTTTCTATATGGTGACGTAGCGCATACGTTGTGGCTCCAGCAGGCAAAGAGGACGTGGTACGTTGGCTCCGATGGTCCATTGTTCGTCATGGGCAACTACTTTGTCGATTCGTTACGTGCGGATGTGTTTGCCGTCACGACGACGACGCCACCAAACGACAAGGACGCGCAAGCTGCTGCTGGCAGCGACGACGACGACGACGACGACCGCGTCACGTCGACGCGAGCACCACAGCTGAACGTGTATCGCGATCGCGTTGATCCACAGACGACGACGATCGCAGACTTGGAGCTGTCGTTTGAACGCATCGATCCGTGGACGACGCCGGCGTACGACGACGACGCGTTTGTCAACGACGTGCTGCTTGCAGCGCTCGACCGGATTGCAGCACGTGCTGCTGCTGATGCCACCTCCTCGTCGTCGCTGATCCTGTTTCCAGTCGAAGCGATTGCGTTTGTCCGTGCGCTCGTTGCGTGTACCGTCGACCGCCGCCAGCATCAAGCAAACACGGACGACGCCTCTGCTGCTGTCATTGTCAATAGAATGTTTCCTGTCGCGTTTGCGGTCGGCGACGCGAGCTTCTCGTGCGACGATCCAATCTCGAGTGCGTTCTTCACGCGTGACGTCGACGGCGTGCAGCTCGAACTGCCGCAGCTGTCGCCGCATCCCGACTGTTTCTGCTTGCCGGTCGACTTTACGATCCTCGAGCTCGTGTTTGAACAACTTGGTCGTCGTCATGGTCGTCAAAGCGAGAGCGACGATCACAGCAGCAGCAGCAACGTTGTCGATATACAGACGCAAATCGCATCATCGCTTGCGATCGACACGTTTGACGTCCTGTTTGCGACCGTATCGCCACGATCAGCAGTGATGACGTTATCAGCATCGCACGTCGCGTTTGCACAGACGTTTGCGAGCTTCACACCGAGCGACTGCGATTTGCTGTGGGGGCTCATGGGCGTCGACGGTGGCGCGCGACACTTTTCACTCAGGACGCTCGTCGCATTGCTCGCACAGTCGGCGTGGGACTTTGATCTGTTTGCGATCCTTCAGTGGCAACTGCTCCAGCGCTGGCACGACGTTGTTCGTGCACAGCGCACGGGCGACAGTGCTGGAGAAGCAGAGCAGCTGCGACTGCGACTCGTAGACGTTGCGCAGCGGTGCTGGCGCACGCAGTATATGCTCGAACGCGAGGACGCGACGCGGCCGCTCGTGCTATTGCAGCACGCACGATGGCTTTTTGGTATGTGCACGAGTGTGTGTGATGTGAGAGAGCGGGACAGCAATTGAGACATGTAAGAGTGAATACTGACACTTCTCATGTGTGTTTGTTCGCTGCGATGTAGTTTTCCGCGCTTATGCAGCAGTAGCGACGTTGCTGACCGACAAAATCGCGAGCGACGCCGATCTCGCAACAAATCCGAGCGTCAGCTACCTCCTCGGTGTACGTGCGCGTCTGTGCTCACACTGCAAGATAGGCTTCCATCATCTCTAGCCTGACGATCCTCTCATGGTTTGTGTGTCTGTTGCCGTGCAGCTCGCACTGCTCTACACGCGCGATTACTGGCGCGCGCTCGCAAGCTTCCGCAAGTGCTGCGCAATCACGCCAATGCGCCTCAAGTTCCAACATCGCGTCGCACAGACGTTACTTGCACTTCAGTACAATGCGCTAGGCGACCCACGCGATCAAGTTCCAATAGCGTCATCGTCGTCCACGCCATCAGCATGACGACGAGGCGACCAATTGGAGTCGTTTGATAGATGCGGACGTTCAAGCTTGTGGAAGACATTGAATACATCCATTCTACAATTCTACAGTAGCAACAACAGTCGTCTCTCTCTCTCTCTCTCTCAAGACAGGAGCTGTTCATAGTATCGACGCACGAGTGCAACACACGCATCCGGTTCGCTCACGACAAAATAGAGCTGCTCGGTTGCTGCAGTTGCTGGCGCTACTGTCGAACGCGCAACACTATCGCCCGTTGCACTCGCTATGCCGTCGTTGGTCGTTGTTGCGATCGCATCCACACTAACTCCTGACGCAGCTACCTCTGAGAAACACTCGTTCTGTATCGTGTGTGCAAAAGAGCATGTGAGCGAAGAAAAGTGTGTGTGTGTGAGAGAGAGAGAGAGAGAGCGACTACAACGGACAACGCAAACGCACCTTGAAGTGCAGCACAATCAGGTTGGCGACTGCTTTGTGCGTCGTGATCTTCACGAGCGACTCGAGCATGCGGCTGTGCTCTAGCACAGCAAAGCCGTCGCGCGTCGACGCCGACGCGTTCAGCACAAACAGCGACGTCGGGGTCACGACAACGTCGCGCTCGCCGACTCTATCGAGACTTGCGCCATGCGATACTGCACTACTACCAACTGGATCCACAGCAGCAGCGCCACTCGTGTCGCTGTCGCTAGGTGCTTGGAGGTCCTGCCCTGCCACTACAGCGCTGTTGCTGCTGGTCGCGCGATTGTTATTGTTATGGCGCGCGTACTGCGTTGCTGCAAAGAAGCAAAAGTCCTGGAACGTGCCACTGACGTTGTGCTTCCAGTGGCTCAGATTCACGAGCGTCACGCCGCCGTCTTCTTCGATCGTCTGACCGTGTTGTGCGTCAGTGCGATCGCAAATGGCGCCGTTGTCACTAATACTGTCGTTGACTGTGTGGTCGCTCTTGTTCATCGCGTCGTCTTCGTTTATCGAAGCGCCTGGTGCCGACGTCGTGTCCGTAACTGTTGCGGACGACGACAGCGAGCGACGTCGCGTGAGTCGCGATGCGGCTGCAACTGCTTTGTCGAGGAACGTGCTGCCCGTGCGCAGCGGCGTGTTTGATGTGGCGGTGGACGCTGTCGACGACATGGATGACGATGCCACAGGCGTCGAGAAGATCGAGCCAACCGGCAGGCGAAAGCTATTGCTGCTTCCACTCCCGCTGCTGAGACTCGTGCCACTGGCAGTGCGACTCGGTGGCGCAGAGGAGGCAGCACCAACGAGCTCATCGCTCGAATCGTCACCCCCACTCGATGACTTGAACGACGCACTGCGCTCGACGCCTTGGACGACACACAGCGTCTTGCAGCTCACACTCGCGTCGCTATACGGCGTCCAGCCGCTCGTGTCGTGAAAGCCACGGATCCGGAAGAGGTACGCAGTGTTTGGCAAAAGGTCGTCGACCGTAAACTTGAGCGTCTCGGCCGTAATGTCGGCGTTCACGGTCCACCACATCGCTGCGATGCGGTTCTTGCACGACTGGAGCTGGTACTTGGTCACGCCCGCGTCGTTGATCGGGTCCCACGTCACGACGATCGACGTTGATGAGACTGGAAACACCTGCAAGATCGTCGGTGCAACGCTTGGCGATGCGACAAGCACGCGTGCTGCGACGTTCGAGACAACGTCCGTATCTTCACTTTCATTGTCGCTTGCGGCATCGCTCGTCGTTGTCGTCGTAGCTGTGGCAGCAGCAGTCGCACTGTTATGATTGCTATTGTTCGTCGCAGCTGCAAACAGCGACGACACAACGGCCTTTGCGTGCTCCTGCAGCGGCAGCAACGGCGATTGTCCTTTCACAGCGTCGAGTGGCGGCTCCGATAGTCGCTCGAGCACGACGGCTCCTTCGGGCGTATTCTCAAACGCCCACACTCCGTCACTCTCCTCCTCCTCGTCGTCATCCGCATCGCTCATTACGTCCCGCGCCGTCAACGTCTCGTCGTCGTCGTCATTGCTGTTGCTGCTATCACCACGACCACCACCAGAAGCAGCAACATCGTCGAATGCGAGCCGGACAAAAATCTGGTTCGTCCCAGGCGCAATGCGTCGCGCATTGCACTGGATCACGTCACCTTTCTCTAAAATCAACTCCAACTTTGTAGCATCCATTGCTGGCCGGCGTCGTGCATACAGACTCAATATAACCTTGTAGTAAAACACGCCGTGTTCAATAAACACCGGACACGACCCTGGAAGAAACACTGGTGCGTCACTCTGTGCGCGGCAGTCGACAAGTCGATCTGCTACTGGCGCTTGGACGGTCTCTCCGTCATTGTCGTCCTCAAGCTCCAACGTACTGATTGGGTCACTGGACAAACTGTACGGCCCCCACTTGTTGTTGATCCCACACCGGACGCGAAACACAAACGACTGACCCGGCGCCAAGCCGACCATCGTCCCGTTCGTATGCGACGTGATCCCACTCGCTTGGTGGTCGCTTGCGTTCGTATCCAGCTTCATGGGCGCCGAGATCCATGGGTTAAAGTGGAACTCCGACTGCCGTGCGTACTGTAGATGATACTGGACGTGCGGCAACGTCCGCTGCTGCTGACTGCTCCACGTGATGCCGATCGAAAACTTTGTTGCACTCACGCGCGTCGGCGCTTGCAGTGGAATCGACAATGCATCGAACGACGCGAGTGCTTGCTTGGCGTTTGCATTCTGGAACCGTAGGACAATCGGCCGCGTTGCGTCTTTCACGAGCGCCACGACACTTACGAACGGCACGCGCTCCATGCTCTGGCCGTTCACTGCTACCAACAGATCCCCACGCTGGAGCTGCTGGCTCTCGGACGCTTGACTGTCGGGGACAATACTATCGACCATCGCCAGAAACTTCTTGCTTGTTGGTGCTTTCTGGAGCAAGATGCCCATCGAACCGGTCTGGAACACGACGTCCTTGTACGCGAGGCTCTTCTCCAAAGCTTCTTTCGTCCGTAAACAGACTTCGACCCACTCAGCTTCACCCACGAGCTCCCGTTCATCCGTGCTGCTGCTTCTGCTGCGGTTGAGGATACCAACTGGTGACGCGAGTTCCGACGAGCTGCGTGCGCGAACGACAGCAGCCGTCGCTGTCTGCGACACTGCAGTCGTGAAGCTCTGGAATCGCTGTGAGAACGTCGTCGGTGGCGACGCTTTGGAAAATGATGAAGGGGGCGACGCTGCGCTATTGTTATTGCTGCTTGTATCTGCTACCAACGCGTCGCTTACAACAACAATGTTGTCGTCACTCGTCGTGCTACGCAAGCGCGCCAGTCCGATCTTGCTAAACAACTTGAACGGCGACGTCGCGGATGCTGCAGCAGTCGCTGACGACGAAGGCGGCTCGGCAAACACGAGCAGTTGCTCCTGTGTGAACGCATCCATTGCTACGATCGCGCGCTTCAGTTCGTCAAACCCGCCATCCAAGCGACTGATGTGTTCAAAGCCTTTTTGTAAAAACATGAGCACGAGCCGCGTGACCGAGATGTGTTCATAGTAGATCGTCTGGCGACTCGCACTGTTGTTGTTGCTTGGAGCGCCACCAGTCATCCCACTGCTGCTAAGTTCACGCCGGATCAGATCGTTTGCACCAGTACCGGGGACGCCAGGGCTCGTCGGTAACTCGAGCGGCATCGCTGTCGTTGCGACTGTCGCATCAACTGGCGGCTGCTGCGGTTTGTTGCGCTCGCCCGAGATGCCGCGCGCAAGCCGCGAGATCGTATCGAGCGCCAAGTTCCCTGCTCTGCTGCTGCTGCTGCTGCTTGTCGACCCGCCTACAACCTCCACAAGCGACGCGTCGGACGGCCCAACAAAGCAAAAGTGACACCCTTTCATGCGCGCAAAGCCCTGGAGCAACACGACTAGCGCATCTGGACTGCCGACGACTTCCGGGTCGATGTGGTACGAGAGACTCAAGTGACACGCTCTGTATTGCGCAATCGGTCGACAGTCCAAAACGATGAAGAACACGGACGACGCAGACGCTGAGCGTTCGTTCGAGAACGACGACGAGCGTCCCAGTGGCGACAATAGCGGATCCAGTTTGTCGGTCGTTCGATCGATTGATGCAGTCGCTTGCGTCTGCGTCGATAACCGCTGGAGCAAATTTGCGACGAGCTCGTCAGGGTAGACCTGGAGGCTCGATGCAGCCGACAAATGGCGCAACAGCGGCGCGTTTGCGTCCGAGTAGCCGCCGTAGCAGACTGCGTACAGGTCGCGTTCAAACGACCGCGGCGTCCGTTGCGCGAGCGCCAGCGCTGTGTCACACACAACTTCGACGTCCTCTGGACTCACAAACGTAATGCCTGCAAGCACTTGCGGCAGCATCGCCACGTCAGCGCTCAAAATCACAGCACGATGTTTTGCAACGAGCGCATACGCAACGTAGTGCAGTAGAAACGGATGCTCTTCCAATAGAAAGAAGTCCCACAGCTTGAACACGAGCGAAGGCGCCAAGCTACGCGCAAACAACGTCATGAACCACGGCGTGACGTACAACTCCGGCGTCATGTCGTGCTGGTCGAGGTAGTGACACAGCATCGGATCGTGGTAGAGGAGGAGTAAGCGATACAACTGGAACGAACACTGGAGACTCTTGAACTCCCGGTCGGCAAACACGTGCGGCAAAAACTTGTCGATCAGCGCGTAAAAGCAGTGGAAGATGACACTTTCCGGCAACGGCCGCGTTCGATCAAGGATCAGGAACGGCGCCAACACTTCGTTCATGCCTTGTTTGTACCGGACGCTCCGGCGTTTGCAGTAGTACGTGAGGAGCTTGGTCAGGAGCTCAATCGTCGAGGGCAAACGGAAGAACGCGTCGGTGCCGCGCGTGCGACACGCGTCCGCAGAGATGACTTTTTGGTTCTCAAGGTCCTCTTCGACGTGTAAGATCGACTGGTCGAGAAGCACGACGCGCTGTGCGTCGTTTGCGTGCGTGTGCGACACGCCCAAGAGCTCCTGCCACACGCGTGCGCGCATGTGCGTCGGGACGCCACCGAGCGACCGGCAGATGACGCCGATGATAAAGTGATCAGGGCGACGCTTGCTCATTTCTTTCTCGAGCTGCTGTTTGAACAGTTCGAGCTCGCGTGCGCGCTGGAGCTGCTGTGTGTCGTCGTCGGCTGCTAATGCCGAAGATGCTGGGGATGCTGGTGTGGATTCATTTGGTATGGCGCACTCGAGTGTGGGTTGTGGCTTCATTGCCGCAAGTGACGGTGGGATTGCGCTTGAAATTTTGGTGCTGGTGGTAGTGGTGGTTGCTGATGTGGTAGTGGCGTCACGCACGCTGTCGTGCGCAGCATGCACTGGCACGTGCGGTGCATCACGATCTTCTCCGCTGATGTTTTCCCCATTGATGCCGACGTTCATCGTAGTCGCTGGAGCAGCGAGTTGGCCATCCATTGCTGTCGATGAGCTGGTAGCGGATGCACTAGTGCTGATAGCGCTCGATGATGCCAGCGCTACGCTGTCTGCACTGCCGCAGTTGCTATCGTCGGTGTGCTCCATGTTGAATGTCAGAATGTAAAATGTGTGCAATTTCAGAAAACTGAACAGCTCTTGTCTCACGCAAAATAGAAAAAATAAACAGAAAACATATAATCGCAAATGTAGCCACATCTTGACTGTTTTGATCTGGCTTGACTACTCTTGGCATTATGTAGGTCGCAAAACGCACGAGGAGCATTGATTTGGTCCAAGCTGCATGCCAACATGTACTGGTGGCGGTGGTGGAGCTACATTATACGATGCTTTCACCTCTTACCTTGCAGTTCTATCTAAATCTACGACCGCAAGTGAATGATGCCGCTGGGATGCGTCGCAGCACTACCGCCGCCATCACCTCCATTGGCCGTGCGATGCGACGTGATTACTTGAAGACTCAGTGTCTGGATACGAAAGTGCTCGAGTGGCATCGTCTTTCGATACCCACACCACTCTGGATCGTCCACGGTGCACTCGAGAAAGAGCTTTGGGAAGCTCTGGTCGACGAGCAGCACGCGTGCGACGCGATGTGCGTCGAGGCCATCGTGGATCGTTTGCTCTGCGCGTTTACTGCCGACAGCAACAACCACAACTGCCACTAGCAGCAATGCGCTGCCACAGATCACGGCGAACGTCGACTGCAGTGGAATCTTTGCTTCCAGCGTCACGAACACGCGACTGCCGGCAAAGTTGAGTGTGCGCTGTGCATCTTTGTCGTTCGTATCACCTCGTCCAACGCGGTGCTCGTCGCGCACGACAGCATGTTGGAAGAGGAAGAAGAGGGCTGCAGTATACGCTTCTTGGAGTCCGTGCTCCATGTACCAGTGGTTCCGATCGACCTGCTGCGCAAACGTCTCGACGCCATCGGAACACGACGCGTCCATCGTCCAGTTCACGAATCGCTTGACGTTCCGCTTGAAGAGCAAGTCACCCGTACCAGACGTTGCGACTGTCACGAGCGGCATCCACACCGAGCGTGGACCGAGGAACGGACCAATCGCACTCAGTGGTAAGTGCTGCTCGCCAACAATGAGAAAGCGTGGCGGCTTGTCGCCCTCGTCCGTACGCTCAAGCCGATGGCTCAGTCCTTGACAGCCACTGCTGCTGCTATCGTTGTCGACACTACAGACAGCGTGGAAGCGATGTGCAATGTCGTGCGTCGTCCACGTCAGTCGCCCCATCGTAAGTGTATGGAACCGTCGGACGTTCACGAGGTGTCCGATCCGCCCCTCTGGGTAACTAGCGGGTGGATCGAGCACCATGTCGTCTGCGACAATGCGCTTCGCAATACTATAGACCAGAATCGACGTGTTGAGCTGCTTTGTACACTCGTAGCCGTGTAAATAATCGATCGTGACGTCCTCCGAGCCGTCGCCAAAGTCACACGGTGCAAAGAGTTGGATCTGGGGTGTCGGACTCGCTCTTCCTGCGCGCTTCAATGTATCAGATGCAAAGATCGGATCCGGGACGACACACGCGTCGATGCTGCAATCGAGGAACGTCGGGACGTCGTAGACAGCGTCGCCTGCGTCGTTCAATTTGCTCTGTTCTTCTGTCGCAGCGTACTTGATGCCGCCAAAGACCTCATCGACGTACAGTGCGCGCGTGTGCATTTTGTTGCGTAATGGAATGTCGATCGTCACGGACTCGTACGTAATGTCTGGCGACAGTGCAAAGCGACTGATGTTCAGCGTCGTCTCAGCCGCTGTGTAGTTGACGTACAACGCATGGCGATGGATTGATTCATTCAGCATGTGTGCTGCTGCGCGGAGGAACGCGTTGTCGTCTTTTGATGTATTCAGCGCCGCAGTGCGCGTAGCAAACTCGTCGTACGTCGAGTTTACCATGAACGACGATGGAATCCACGGCATGAACATCTCGGAGATTAGCATCGCATGCAGCAGCAAGTTACGTGCAGTCGCCATTGGGATCGGCAGCTCTCGGTTTGCTAACGCTGCAGCCGCTGCTGCTGTATTTGCATATGTGCTACCGAGCACGAGGTCGCCGACCGTGAGTTGGAGCGACTGCGTCGGCGCGACGCCATGCGGCAGTAGGTCACTCAACCACGTCGTGTGTGCAAACGAGTGCGTCACGGTCGTGCTGCGGTACTCGCCGTTGCTCGAACACGGGCTCTTGGCGCTCTTGACAAACGTCGCGTACATTGCAGTGCGCAAGACCGTATCAGCAGTCGATTGCAGCTGAAGTGGGTCAATGGCGCGCGACTGGCTCTGCGTGTCTGGTTGTGTGGATGCTGCTGAGGTGTCTATTGCTGTGAGGTCTGCAGCAACGACGATCGGCGAGATCTGCGGCCGTCGAGGCTGGACGTACATGCTACTGAATGCGCTCGTGAACGTCATGATGAACACGCCGTAGATCATCATCGTTGTCATGCGCCACATGAGCGAGTCGTCGAGGAGACAGCGCTTTGGAACACACACGATGTACAGCACTGGCAACAACGTCGCAACGCAGAGCTCGAATGGCTTTGCGGTGAGGGCTGCAGCTGTGCCCGAGTAAAAGTTGTAGCGCTGAACGAGCGCGCGTTGCTGCGCATCAGTGCGCACACCTTCGAGTGTTACGAGTGCGACGCCGTGCGCAAACACCCCGATGAGTATGAGCAGCACTGCGAGGAACAGTGATGCGAACAGCAGCACGCGCATCTTGCGGATACGAATGCCCAGCAGTGGTGGTGGAGTAGCGTAGCTGCTGTGTACGCTCGCACTTGTAGCATTGGCATAGTGCTGCTGTTCGCGCAGCATGATCGAGCAGGGCGATGACCGCAGCGCTTCCCACGACCGCGGTAGCTCGATCGATGGTGGTGGCGTGAACAGCCACGACTCGAACTCGTCCGTGCTGCCATTGTGGCATGCAGCAGAGCGGAAGTCGCTGCTCGATGTGTTTGAAGCCGGCATCGTCGGTGTACAACGCTAGGATGAATGCGGTTTGCGCATCCGATCTCGCTGGGGTGCAACATCGGAGCTGCTCGTTGCGGAGATCAAACGCAACAAAGGCAACATTGAAGTGAGCTTGTCGTGCAATTCAAACAGTGTCAATACAAAATCAGGTCAAATCGATTAATTGGCGAAAATTAAGCTAATTTGATTTACAAGCAAGAACAAGAAAAGACGCATTGATCCAAATCATGAGCGACGACGCCTATTTCGTGCTCGCAGTCGTGCGCGCACACCGCTGGCGAGCTGGCTGTATCGGTGCGAGCGCTAGCAGTAGCAGCACTACAGACGCACAGCGCGACAGCATCGAGTTCTTCTTACCGCGCGTCGACGACGCTGATGCGCTCGTGCCACCGACGTCGCCGACAGCATCCTGTGCATCGTCGCATGCAGCACCACTCGTAACGCCAGACGAGCTGCTTGCATGTGCGCAAATGCTGGTTGCAGCAACCGACAGCGCGACGACCGGCGGTGGTAGTAGTGCCGGCATTAGCACGACTACAAGCGACATGTTCAATGACAATGCCAGCGACGACGACGGCGACGAAGAGGAAGAGGTGTTCAGCCGCGAAATGGACACGACAGGCTTTCGTCACCTGCACCTAGGTCACAATGATAGCAGCAACGACACTATTAACATCAGTGGCTCAACCGCAAGTTCAACAACTGCGAAGCGATTGCTTGGCGCAGCAGGCGACGACACTGGCATCTTCTTCCACGTGCCGCACACGCTCGAGCGCGCCAAGACGCTGCGGGCCATGGGTATCGCAGTACCAGATCCACGCAGCCGCAAGACGCTCTCGTACGTCCAGCACGACGTGCGGTTTCTCGTGTTGCTGTCCACCAGTCCGTTCCGCGCTCATCTACGTGCACAATTGCAAGACGTCGCTGCGCTGTTTTTCCGCGAAGACTCGGCCATCGAGTCGCTCGAGCCGCTCACTGCGCTCTATCAGGAGCTCGCGGCGTCGTCGGCAAGTACACTCAGCGACCTGCCGTACCGCGAGCTCTTTGTTGGCTTGCCGATCCTTCCGCTTGTGCGACGCCTTGGCACCGACATTATTGCCGTGCTGCGCGTCGTGCTGCTCGAAGGCCGCGTCGTGTGCTACTCCTCAAACGCGAGCCTCGCGTCAGCAGCAACGCTAGCGCTGCTTGCACTATTGCCGGGCGTACTCGCAAGTACGAGCTGCGCCACGGCGCCACGGACTATTCATGCTGCGTTGTACCGCTTGCGCCGCGTCGGGTTGCCGTTTGCGCTCTTTCACGACACCAACATACTCCAACCGTGCTTTACGACCGACCAAGCGACCAACATGTACAGCGCACGTGGCTTTGTCGTCGGGACGAGCGACCCACTGCTGCTCAAGCACCCGAACGCACAATTGGACGTGATTGTCGACCTCGACGTGCGCCAGGTCGTCACGTTTCCAACGCGAACGACCGAAAGTGCGTTCGCGGTTGGCGCTGCGACGACTACATTTGCTGCTGCGATTGCTGCACGCGTTGGCTGTAGCGGCGCGAGTGACAAAGACAGCGCCACGCGAACGAGATCGCAGAGTCTGCGGCAAAGCATGCGCAACGCCACGAACCGCGCAGTCTCGCAGCTGATGCTCACGTCAGTATCGATACCTGTATCTCTACCGGCATTCATCCCAGCATCGGTGCAACCGACGACAGCAGCAGCAGCCTCGCAAATGCCGCTTTCAGACACAGATTGGGTACTTGCGCAGTGCCAGCAGTACTTTGAACGCTTTGTCGACGACGCGTTCACTGCAGTCACAACGACAGCGTCAAGCAGTAATGACATCAACAGCCAAACAAAAGACGCCGCAGTGATGTTGCCACCAAAGCAACCGCGTCAAACATCGCTTCGGTCGCTGCTGGGAGACCTCACAAGCTCCGTCACTGGTAATAGTAGTAGCATAAACAGCAGCAAGGACCACGCACAGCAGTTTTTCACAGAGTACAATCGCACGTGGGTTCACGCATGGCAATCGACCAGCAACTACGACGCTTGGCTCAGTGCCCATCGGCGCGAACGGCAACGCCGTCGGAGCTCGATCACACAACCACACAATGCAGTGCCACTGCCACCACCACAGGACGGCGATGCAGTCTACTGCTACGCGAATGGCGACGAGTACGACGGCGCATTCGCACATAGCAAGCGCCATGGCTTTGGTGTGTACGTCGAATGCGTCACGAAATATCGCTACGAAGGTGACTGGGTCGACGATAAGCGCCATGGACAAGGGATCTTGAGCTCAAAGCAGCATGGCTACATCTACGACGGGGACTGGCGCGACGATGTGCGAAGTGGACGCGGCAGCAGCTCGCTCCGGAACGTCGAGAGCTACGCGGGCGAATGGCTCGACAACTCATTTCATGGCGCTGGCGTGTACACGAACGCCGACGGCGACGTGTACGACGGCGAGTGGCGCCACGGCAAGCGCGACGGTGTCGGGAAGCTCACGGTCGCTCGGCCGAGCCGCAGCGACGAGTTTGGCGGCCTCGTGCACTACAGCGGCGAGTGGCGTCGTGGACTTGTGCACGGCACTGGCACTGCCACGTACGCCGACGGGACGGAGTTTACCGGTCGCTTTGACGACGGCAAGCGCCACGGCACCGGGATGCTCGCGAGCGCAAATGGCGACCGGTACGACGGACAGTGGTGGAAGGGCTATCGACACGGCGAAGGGTCGCTGTTTGTCGCAGCGTCCGGTGCGACGCGCGAAGGTACGTGGCACAAGGACCGCGAAGTCGACGGTGTGTGGTTCATCGTGTTTGCAAACGGCGACAAGTACGCTGGCGCGTGTCGACGTGGTCGACCGTGGGGCGACGGGACGTGCAAGTACGCGAACCAGTCGTCGTACGACGGTGCGTGGGTCGACGGCTTGCGCGACGGCTACGGCGTGTGCGTGAGCGCCGACGGCACGATCCTCGAAGGCGAGTGGAAGAACAGCGTGTTTGTTCGGCCGATGCGCCCGCCGTCGCGCTTTGTCGACGTGGCGCTGACGACACCGACAGGAGCTCCATCAGCAGTAGCGTCAGTCGCTCGCACGAACAGCGCAAGACTGTCATCATTAACAAACGCAGCCGAGCGATTGCGCCAGCCTTCGGTCTCTGCAGCATCGCTGCCATCTCCGCCAGAAAGCGGTTCGCACTCGTTTGTGTATCCGAATGGTGATACGTACGACGGTGCTTTTCAGCACGGCCTCCGCCATGGCTTTGGTGTGTTTACAGAAAGTGCGACAGGCAACGTCTACGAAGGCGCGTGGGTCGCCAACATGCGCCATGGCAGCGGCGTGCTCACGTCTGGCGCCAAGGATTTTATCTACGACGGTGCGTGGGACCAGGATGTCCGAAGTGGCTACGGCCATTGCGTCATCCGCGGGTGCGAGACGTACAGTGGCGAGTGGCAGCGTAACCAGTTCCACGGCGTCGGGAAGTTTATCGACGCAGAAGGGCACGTATACGATGGCGAGTTTGCCGCAGGTCAGAAACATGGCGTCGGCAAGCAAGTGTTTGCGACTCAGCCAAGCAAGGAGCAGTATGCTGGCGAGTGGGCGTTTGGCTTTCGTGAAGGTGTCGGTGACGCTATGTTTGCCGATGGGTCGACTTACTCGGGCAGCTGGCGCCGCGACGTACGCGACGGTGAAGGGACGTTCGTTGCGCCGAATGGCGGTGATGTGTACGCTGGTCAGTGGCGCAACGGCATGCGCGACGGCGCAGGCGTGCTCACGCTTGCAAGCACGCGCGTCGTGAAAGAAGGCGCGTGGTCGCAGGACGAACCACTCGATGGCGAGTGGACGATAGGGTTTCCAGACGGCAGCAAGTTCACTGGTGCGTGTGTCAGCGGACGACCGCATGGCCACGGTGTATGCAAGTACGCAAACGGCGATTTGTACGACGGTGCATGGGTCCACGGCAAGCGCCATGGACTCGGCACCGGCTTTTTTGCGAACGGCGAGAGCTTTGTGGGCGAGTGGGAGAACAACCACGTCGCACTGAATGGACGCGGCAAACTGACGCTCGCCGACGGCACCGTGCACGTGTATGCCAAGTAGATCAGGAAGCACAAGTCGAATATGAATAAAATGACTACGTCGTGTGTATGCGAGTTGCACCGAGGTGTGCACAAGTTTCTGCTGGCGAAAGCTGTACCCAGATGTAAAGGCGATATGGCTACAGTACGCGTGTCAAAAATGCGATAGTCGTGCATAGAGATGACCAGGTGTTTTTCGTGCAATTGTAGTCCGCATGCGAAAGTCAAGACTTTAGCAAATTTGTTTGCGCTGGCTCTACAGTCGTCGACAAATTGGCCAAGTTGCCAACGACGACACCAGCGTGTTGACTGACGTCCATACGCGTGCAACAACACCTGGCTTGCGCGACACCCTTAGCGTTCAACGACGAGAGTGCTCGAGTGTGTCGTCGCAACTGGGTGCTGCTCATTCGCCAGCAGCAAGTGTCGTCGGCTTGCACCAGCAGGACACACCACCACCGTCTTCGTCCTCGCGTTCTTGTCTCGCTGTCACCCACAATTGGAGCAAGACGCACTCCCCGACATCTTTCTCGCTCTCTTTTGCGCTACCTACACACACACCGCTCTCCCTTTGCGCTTCCGCATCAGCAGCAACAACGACTGTCTCCGGCGATGCAGGCGGATGACGACGGCGGCGACGTCTCGCGCGAGCTCCTGCTCGCCAAGTTTGCCGCACAGCTCTGTTCGGCCGCAGTCAGCTCGTTCCTCGGTCAGCACCACGTGTGTGCCGTGCTCTGGCCGCAGCGCACGCCAGCAGTCCCCGCGTCCGTTTCGCGCACCTCGCAGCTCACGCCGTCACAGCTACACCAGCGCCGCACACAGCGCGTCTCAGCCAACACTGCAGGCTCGAACTCACAGACGAGTGCGTCGGACCTCGCAAACAGTCGCCACTTGCTGCAGCCGCAGCATGCGCTCACGCCGCAGCACGTGCTCACACCACCGACGTTGCTTGAAGCGCGGCCAGCGCCACCACCACGACGGCATCTTCGGCGCGCGCGCACCCGCAGCACACCGCCGCCACCACGAGCTGCGGCGTCGACGCGCATCTTGCGCGCAGCGTGCTTCTCGGACATGGCATTCTCGATCACCGGTGCGATCGTCACGGGCGTCGAGCTGTTTGCACCATCACACAGCTCCAACTTTCAGCTGCTCTTCTGGGCGAAAGCGCCACATTGGAGCGCACAGATCGCGTCGTTCCTGTGGATGGCGACGTTGGGGATGTACATTGCAAAGCGCACGAACCGCGCAGCGTTCGACGTCGCGATCGCGCATGCGATCATCTGGCTCCTTGTATTGTTCTATTTTGTATTGGAGCTCTACGCACTGTACTACAAGCGCGACGTGCTCCTGACGACTGCGAAGATCGTGTGGAAAGTACTTGCAGTCGCGTGTATCGTCGTCGTTGCTGCGAGCTGGAGCGTGTTTGCCAATCGCTGGCGCCAACAGACACGCCGCCGTGGCGCTCTTGTCTTATCGAAGCTGCTCGCGTACGCGATCGCGTTCTTTGTGTTTGTGTCGCCGACTGTCGTCGTCGACCTCGTGCGTGGGATCGACGCAGCGTCGAACGACGCAACTGCAGCCTGCGCAACGCTCTTGGCGCTGTGGCCGACCGCGAACGTCGTTATCTACATCACAAAACAGTCGTGTCTCCTCCACTTCTTTCAACGCCATCAGCACAAGCGCACAACGCGAGGAGCAGCAGACAGCACGGCAGGCGGCCGGAACCGTGGCGGCACGGACGTTGTGAGTCTCCAATCGAGCGGCCGGCGTGCGAATAACAATAACAATAACAATGACAATCACAATGCAAATGGCCCGCTGTTGCTGTCACCGAACTCGCATGAACTCAAGGGTCTCGTGATCGGCGACAAGATTGGCGAAGGCATTGCTGTCGTGTACGCGGGGACGTGGCGCGGCGCAAACGTCGCAGTCAAGATGAAGTCGTTGCAGTTGGAGAGCGCCGAAGTGCTCGTAGAATTCCAACACGCGTGCAACTTGGAGATCCAAGCTGAAGCCGAGATCATGAAAGGTTTGTGCCACCCCAACATCGTGCTGTTCATGGAAGCCGGTTTCTACCGTGGCTCGATCTGTATCATCAGCGAGTTCTGTGCACGTGGGTCACTGCGGGACGTGTTGATGCGTGCGAACGTCCAGCACTTGAGCTGGCCAACGAAGCTGCGCTTGGCGCTTGGGATCTGTCATGGGATCCAGTATTTACACAACGCGCATCCGCCGATGATCCATCGCGACCTCAAGAGTCCAAATGTGTTAGTTGATAGTTCCTGGCACGCAAAGATCGCAGACTTTGGAACGCTCCGACTTGCAGAGATCGTCTCGAACGTCCAGCAGACCGCAAGCAGTTTTGTTGGTACTGGTATTGGTATTGGTATTGGCGATAGCAATCGCCAAGGCGGCGCGAAGCCAACAGAGCGCACGACGCCAGCAGTCGGTGACATGACGGGTCTGGTCGGCACGACGCGCTGGATGGCGCCAGAAGTCATTCGCGGTGACAAGAGCTACTCGAGTAAAGTCGACATCTACAGCCTCGCACTCATTCTGTGGGAGCTCATTGAAGGCAAACTCCCGTTCGAGTCGACGCGGTGGAACCACGAGATCGAGGACTTTGTGCTCCAGGGCATGCGACCGGTCGTGCGGGACGAACTGTGTCCGATGCGCTGGAAGATGTTGATTCTCCAGTGCTGGCAACCGGATCCAGTGAAGCGACCGACGATCCAACAAGTCATCTCGAGTCTCCAGCGCATTGCGCGCGACGAAGTCTGGGACACGACCGCGCCGCGGTTCACCGGCGTGAGCTCACAATTTAGTGCAACGCAGTCGTCGATGCTGTCGCACGCGTCGTTCGTGTCGTCGACCGTATCGGCGTCGTACATGGACTCCCCGCCGTCGATGCTCGGGAGCACGATGTCGTCGCTTTTGCGTGGCTCATCGATCACAACTACCGGATCGAGTGGTCCGCTTGGACCGCTAGGACTTGGTAACAACACCTCGACGCGAGGCGGCGCTGGAGGTGCGACGATGCGTCGGACGCAGTGGTCCCGCCTGTCGGATACGTTGGAGGAGCAGCAGCAGCAGTTTGCCGCTGATGCTGGAGACAGCGACACGAACAGCGCGAGCGCGTCGCGTGCGGATGACGACGAGTTCTCGTCGAGCATTACGATCATTGAACCGGCGTCTCCGGACGACGACGCGTTCCCAAATCTGCGGCAGCATCCAGCAAAGACGCAGGCGACGTGGCAGCCGCTGCTTGGGAGAGGCGGGAAGTATCTCAACTCGCGCGAGATGGAGCTCAGTCTGTCGGACCTCGACATTGGCAGCAGCTTCATCTCGATCGACAGTAGCGTTGCGTCGTCAAGTGACAGCGACGTTGAAGTTGAGAGTTTCATCTCGTCGACGAGCAACCACGACAACAACGTTGGTGCGATCATGGAGGCTTCGTCAAGCGGGGACTACACGATCACTATTTAAGGAAGCGAATGCCACCGTAGGCACGTTGCACACTGGAAGTGCATGGGAAATATATAGTTAGAGATGACGTTCGGATCACTGCATACGTAAAGCTTGCAGACTTTGGTCTACTGTAGTGTGGTTCGTGAGTGTACAGTACAGTACCACGAATACTACGGTATGCCCTGGTGTAACGATTTCTTCTAATATTTCACTTTCACGGATACGACCAGTATTTTGCGGTAATTAATTTTAATCAGTTTTTGAGCCACAAATATATCTCTTGTTCATTATTGGTGCAGCACTTCGGAGTGCTGAGTTCAGCAGCGCTGGATATTCATCGCCAGCTGCTCCAACAGTACCGCAGACGCAGTCACACAACCCGAACACACTTGCAGACCAAAAGTGCAAGCACAAGCTTTTGACAGACTGTCTGTGCATTCGCTGTACGCGCGCGCCACCACAAGCGATGATGCTGAGCCCGAGTGATCTTGTTGCACCACTCCAGCTCATCGCGAAGCTCGTGGACGATATGGAGGAGTGCAACGAGCTCTGTGCACACGTGCACACGCGCTTGGTCGTGATCAACGACAAGCTGCTCGCAATGGAGGAGCAGAAGATGCTGCCACTGGACGTTGTCGTGCGCGACTACAGCTCGCTCGTGATTGACTTCCAGGCGCTCTTGACCAGACACAAGAACCGACCGTGGGTCTACCGCGTCGTGTCGTCCAGCCGCATGATTACAAAGGCGAAGCACTACCAAGAACGCATCAACACGATCATGTTGGCACTAAATATGATCCACATCGGCGCAGCCGCAGACGAACGCGCTGTCATGGAGTGCTTTCGCGCTGAGCAAGAGCGCGTGATTGCTGCGCTCCTCGCACGACTCACAGACGACGCGACAGTCACGAAAGCCGTTGCGCGCCACGAGCAGCAGTTTGAAGCACAGAACGTACTGATGCTCGAATTGCGCAAGACAGACGACGAACCGAGCGCAGCGACATCGCCCGAAACAGACGCCGACCCGGTCGCCGCTGCAGCGAACCGGCGTTTGCTCACGACAGCGCTGAACAAAGTCATCAGACGCTCAGCTGTGCAAGTGCGAGAAGTGCCCGTGTGGTTCTGCACGCCGCAAGATGTCGAGTACGACGCTGCGTCGTTCGCGTGCGGCTCGTTCGGGTCCGTCCACCACGGACGCATGCACCACATGGACGTCGTCGTCAAGTGTTTGTTGATGGACACGCGCACGAACTCGAGCGTGACGAAGCAGTTCCGCGATGAAGCGTCGCTCTGGTTCAACTTTCGCCACTCGC
>JAADXH010000219.1:0-30962 GCA_023337595.1 Globisporangium camurandrum
GACGCGTGCTTGTTTTTCAATCCAGCGCTGCATGACCGTCGAATGCGCAGCAACTTGGCGTCGGTCTTTTGATCCAATGGCGTTTGCGACGCCAACCCTATTCGGTCGGTCTCTACCGTGGAGGAGCTCGACGTATCATATCTCGTGTTCTGCTGGTGCTCATTCGTCTTGTGTTGTTCCTGCTGATGACGTACGGCATCGTGCCGTTCGCGATCGATGCTTTTGCGACTGCCCAGCTCGGAAATGAAGAGATAATGCAAATATTATTGGGATGTCTTCCTGACGTCGTCTTCCTGGATGTCTTCCACCTGGAAGACGTCAGGAAGACGTACAATACCAATGTATGGTGTCAATAGTACAGCAATATGCTGTATTGTGCATCACATTGTGTATTTATTGGTACATTATGTCGACAGGAAGACAATCGTCTTCCTCGCGTCTGCTAGCGTCTTCCAAGCAATACATTTGCTATTTAAAAATATGGAAAATACTAGTATATTGGAAGACGCACATACATAGTAAGACCATGTTCACAACGTAATCATGAATTTGTAGGTATAGCTAAATTTTATTCAAAAGCTTGGTGTTGAATTGAGCAACAATCGGTATCGTTGCAGATCTTGAAACGTTGCGAGTCAGGTTACGCGACGAGCGCAAACAAGACATGGTGGAGAAGCCAGCAGCTCACAACAACGTTGGTCATGATGCCGACAGCACCGTCGAAGGCGATGACGAGGACGTCGTGCTCGAGCTGTCGCGACCGGCGTTCGTGATCGTTTGGTGGAGCATGTTGCTCGTGCACGCTAGCATCGCTGCGTTCTTGTTTGCAAACAACCTCTTGTACGAGTACATGGGGAACATGAGTCTGATCTACTACAACAAGCTCCTTGATTCGGACCTCGCCGGCCAGCTCGCGCACGTCGGCTGGCTGTTTAGCGTAGCTGGTGCAGTGCACTGCCTCGAGATGCTCAAAATGCTGCTTTTCTCGCTCCACGCACGCGAGCTTTCGTTCCGTTACCAAATGCGCACGAAGACGAAAGTCGTTCCAGCGCTACCAGGCTCGGTCATTGCTGTGCGCCAGGCATCAGGAGCATCTGCAACATGCGATTCGAGCGGTGCTGCAAGCTCATCTACAGCACCACCACCAACGACACCACCACCACCAGCTCTAGTTCCAGTGCCTCGACCCGGTCGACTTCACAACTCTCTCCTGACTCCACTCTCCATCGTGCGTCGACTCGCTCTAGCAATGCACCACCGACTTGCAGCACTCGTACCGCGTTGCGTCAAAGTCGCTGCGCGACGCGTAGGGCGAGCGCTCCTGCGCGTGCGGCGCGCGCTTTACGACAAACGCCACGGGTACATGAGCGTCCAGAGCAAGTACTTTCACTACCTCTTCCTCATTCGCGAAACGATCGAGATCGCGTCACAGTCGTACCAAATGTACAACGCCGCGGCGCTCCTTGCGCGACCGTGGGTCAACGCGTTCTTCCTCTCGCTCGTCGTGATCAACTGCTGGTCGACGCCGTTGCTGCAGCATGCACTCGCACACTCAACGGGCCTCGAACGCGTGCTGTGCTTGGTGCTCGACGGTTTACTGGACGCTGGCAGTGCGATTCTGATCCCACTTGTAGTATTTTTGCCGTACGCACGTGCGTTTGACGCCGACGCCCTGTCGTTCCCATCCACGTTGCTCTACGACCCGCAGTGGTTTGTCAACATGGTCCGTGAGAACCGGATGCTGTTTGCCATGTCGACGCGTGACCTCGTGTCGAAGCTCGTACCGCACCATAGTCTCTACTCGTGCATGAAGAACGTCAAAAAGTTTATGGTCCGCAAGCCCACGAGCATCCAGCGCTACAGTCCAATGTCTGCGACCGCTGGTCCAAGTGCCGCGACGGTCGTCAAAGCTTCGACGGCAGCACCCATAACCAAGTCAATGACGATGAAAAAGAAGAAAAAGAAGCCGATCGAGTACCCGAGTCGCGGCAAGCGGCTCGTTCACGTCGTGTTCACGTGCTGGGGCATCGCTGTGCTCGTGATCTACTTGCACGCACGCCAAGTGTCGGTCCACACGGACGTCTCGGCGTGCAAGCTCGCACTCCGGCCGTGGTTCGTGACGACGTTTGCATGTGCAGCGTATACGTTCGACTGTCACGAACAAAGCAGCGTCGAGTCGCTCACGTCGAGCGACCTGGCGTTGCTGCACAAGGACTACCTCGCAGCGCTCGTCGTCGCAAACTGCCCTGCACTCGTGATGCCGTCGGAGCTCCAGCAGTTTCCAAACTTGCTCAAGTTTTTACTATACAACTCGACGATCGTCGCGTGGGATTTGAGTGCGTCACTCAACGCGCGCAACCACACGACGCTCGTGTCGATCGGGCTCGTGCGTGTCAACATGACTGCGTTCCCGCTCGGGTTGCAGGATACGCTGCCGTCGCCGTTGCAGGACTTTCAAGTCTCAACGTCGAACCTCACGGCGCTACCAGCAACGATCGCAATGGCGTGGAAACCACTGATTATCTACTACTTTGAGCACTGTGACTTTGACGCGATGCCACTCGAGCTGCTGCAGCTGCGATGTGACTACTTCTCGCTTGCAGGTTCCCGGATCGCCGCGTTACCGACAGACACGTCGAGCGCGGCGTTTCCGTGGGTTAACGCAGTGTTCTCGCACTCGACGCAACTCACCGAGTTGCCTGCGAGCGGATTCAGGACAGGGCTCCAAACGCTCTCGATCGAGCACACGGGTGTTGCAGCAATGCCGTCGTGGGTCACGTCGAGTATCAACATTGGGCCAATGGGGCTCGACATCTATGCATACAATACGCCGTACTGTATTAACCAGCTCGCAGCAGCAGCAGCAGCGTCGTCGCCTGGCAGTGATAGCAGCAGCGACTCGACAGGTGGCAGTGCGACAACAGCACCAACTACAGTAGCGCCGGCAACCAGTAGTGGGACAAGTAGCTTGGCTGCACCAACAACGACAGCAGCGAGCAGCAGTGGGGATGGTACTGGGACGGCCACTGGAAAGGCGACCGTGCACTGCGAGACGCGCGACCCTAGCGGTGAGTCGCGCTACCCGCTCGCGCTCACGACTGCTGCATTCCAGCCGCGGTGACAATGTTGCTCGATCCTGAGTAATGTCACAGTGATCAACACGTCCATGGTTCGAGGTTGGCTTGGTCATTTGGCGCCACTGGCAATCGACTGCTTACATGCGCCATGCCAACCGACCGTCAGCTGGACTGGATCGACGAGAGCGATGTTGGGATCCGCACAGCCACACACAGAAGCAACGAAGAAGCGCACTCGACAACACTGTCGACGAGGAGGGGCAGATAATGAGAAGATAGTCGCATGAGCTCAATGTTGGTGCCGCACTTGGCATCCACGACAAATAAAGTACGCAGATCAGAGTGTGCTGTACATGTAGTATGACACGTCGTTGCTTGATTGTCGATACAGTACTCTGACTGTGTTTGTGAAGCGCACAGATATCGCGAGTCTGTGACGAAATCAACATCGTATGCTTGGAGTTTCGTGAGCGGGACGCCATCGCCCTCCTGTTTGCTCGAGCATTGCGACGCCGAGATCGTGTTGCGGCGCCGTTGTCGAAATGTACAGCGCTACAGTACATTCGGATCCAGCTGTGTAGACGCATTGAGGCGCTCTACGATCTCAAACATGACGGTTTGTTGAAATCAGCACGCACGCGCTCGCATTTCTTGCACTCTCGCTCTCTCTGATGCTCGTCGCACTCGCACTCGTGCAATTCAGCCCACGTGTGCTTGTGATGATCGCACATCCAAACGACGTCGTCGCTGGATGAGTGCGGTCTCATGTACGATCTGCTGACGCGGCATTGCTAGCGCGGCATTGCTGGCGCGTCTGCTCTGGAGCTTGATCACTGCATACCTTTGTCATCGAGCACTTGAGCGTTTGTTCCGTCTGTGCTACCGACGGTCGTGGCGAGTGATCGGGGTTGTTTGTCGTGTTTTGTCAGCACGACGCCTTTCAGTACTTCATCGTCTCCACGCACATGCAGGCATACTGCGCGTGCATGCTCTCTATTTACCCGGGGTCAGTTTATCTGCTGGCAAGATCGCGCATCAAAACTGGGCATATCCAGCCAGTTTACCAGAGCATGATGTCATAGTGCGCTGACCTCATCGCGTAGTACAGTATTTTCAAGAACGAGCTGCGATTTGTGAGCACCACGCACATACTCTTAGCTAGTACATGCACTTGTTGACACATGTTGACTCGAAACGCAGAGACCAAACTAGGCGGATTTACAGCGACTTACAGCAGTGGCGCGAACTATTCGTTACTTCGAGCGAGCGAGCGTGCGTGCACAAGAAAAACCTCCTTTGGCGTCGCTTGTGTGCAACAGCGAATTTCAAGAACAAATTGTGTTTAGTTGAACTGTATTTGATCTCAACAATTTTGAAGATAGCAAATTGGACAAAAATTCATGTAAGGATATATTCATGTGCGAACAAATCGTGTGTGGTCCGTTTTGCTCTCTCTAGCCTATACTGTATCTGGTTGCCTGTTGTTGCTCGCGATGCCAATGTTCTTGCAGTAGACCGCGAGTGACACGAGCTCTTGCAACGTGACGCAATATCCATGGAACATTGAAACATATTTTTAGCTATTTGTTTTACCTTATGTTGGGCCGATAGTCAACTGTCTTTTATATTAACCGACACTTTCACGATTGTCAATACAGTGGGATCCTCTCCACACAGATGGTGGTTTGTGCGGGCAAAGCGATCAAGCGATCAAGTGCGCACTCACCTCGACACACGCGGCCTTCGTTTGTTCGGTGCTTGATCCACGCACGGACCGCCACACACACACACAGACCACCATTTCAGCATTTCAGCATTTCAGCATTTCGAGATCGAGAGCACACGCAGCGACTTGCTTTTCTCGACTCGAGCGCTCGCACACGCGCACTGCTGAGCTGCTGCGCTCGCGACAGATCATACGAACACCTCGGCAGATAGAAACACGCTTGCTCTCGCGCGGACCCGAAACTGTATTGGCAGTTGAAAACAGAAACCAGACACGCGCAGCAGCAGCAAGGTTCTCGTCGACAAGCCACCTCCGGCTTCCTCTGCACTCGTACACGCGCGATCAGATTCATTTCTCGTTGCAGCCCCTCTTGTAGCACCCTCAACACTTAGCGCATATCCCATCCGTCGGCCTCGAGCGCATACACATTGGCGCACACACACTCGATGAAGATCATGGCCAAGTGGATCAGTCTGTTCAAATTCAGCTGGCTCCGCAAGTGCAAAGTCTGCCGCGTGCGCGGGACCAAGTGCCTGTGCAAGCGGCCGTCGCTCGCACTCGAGCACATTTTCTTCCTCGAAGAACGGAAGAACAAGTTTGGTGCGCGCAACTTTAGCCACGTGAGCGACACGATGGTCACGTCCAGTACGCGCAACAACTCACTCACGAACGGCAACAACACCAACAACACGGTGTTCATGCGCGGGAGCTCGTTCGGCGACGAGTACGCGTTCGTCGACTATTACTATAACCCGAGCCAGCGCAACAGCATCACGAACAGCACCAGCAGCGCTGTACATCAGCAGCAGCAGCCACCACGCGGTAGCGGCAGTCGCGGGTCCCATAGCAGCGGCGGTCGCGGCTCACACAGCAGCCGCACGTCGCTCGACAAGAAGCGCAGCGCCGTCAGCCAGCGCACGGCGGCGCCGCCGCTTGCGACCACGACGACGATCGTGCGCAAGCACTCGGGACGGATGCTCGTGCCATCCAGTGCAGCGCGGCGGCGCTTTGAGGAGCTCCCGAACGACTATACGTTGTATTCCGACCACACGACGTCGTCGATCGCTCCGTCGTCCAACAGTCGCCGGCGGCGGCAGCCGCTGCAGCTCCAGAACGGCAGCAGCAGCAGCGACCAGGACGACGACAGCAGCAAACGTAGTGGCGGCTGTTCGTACAAGTTTTACGGCCGCAACGGGCAGCACTCGAGCGTCTCGACGTCTGCGAGTACGTTCAACAGCAGCCGCGGTCCACTAAACAGCGGCCGCGGCTTTGGCTCGAAGAACGACACGTTGATTCTCAGCTCGAGTCGCACGAGCTCGTTGCGCTTGTCGACTGTGTCGGCGTCCGATCGCATGAGCGTCGACAACAACTTTGGGTCGTACAACCCACGGACGAACGGTTTGTTGCTCGAGAATGGCAACTACTACGCAGGTGGATCGGCGAGCATCCAAGAGGACGCGGCGGACGACGACAGCGACGCACTGCAGCAGCTGAATGGCTGGCTCCACGCATCGCCGACGTCAACAGCGGGGTCGTTTGCTGCACCCCGCAACGTCCATTGCTTTTAGAATCAGTGCGTGCGTGAACACAGTCGGGATGGAACCGACACGCGATAGAGTGACGAAATCTACAACCTATTTAATCGAAACACAGTCCCTCCTCCTACTGTATGTACTTCCAATCATCCATTTGCGTAGCGTACACGACGCGGTCACAGCCTTCATTCGATTGACTTTGTTACTTACAGGATGTCATTCGTTTCCTGCAAAAGTGGTTGGTGCCCAAGCTAAGGCGGACGCTGAAGAGTAGGGAGACAATCGCAAGATAGAGTTGCATTGACATAGCGACTTCACGCCACACGCGCACCAATCACTCGAAATCCGCCACGCCACGCACGTCGATCAACAACATTACAACGACCTCGATGCACTGACCTGCAACACGACGAAAGTCTTTCGATATTTTTGACAGCAGTTGCAATCAAAAGAGTCAGGCGCTTAATTCATTGCGACTCGTCTGAAGCTCAAAAATCGACACTTCAACTTTGCCAGTTGACACGCTTGAGCGTTTCCAGTGTTTCGGCTTGACACGCGTATTGTCGTTGCGCGATCGCCACGAAGCTCTCGCTCTCAACGCCAAACTCGATAGCAGTGGCAAAGGCAGCTTGCTGCCAAAGCAGAGAACACAAGCAAAGCACAGCGCTACACAACTACGATTTCGTCCGTGCGCGCGCGCTTGTAGCAGCTGCACACTCGCGCTTGTATCTTGCCAGTGCGCCATGCGCCATGCGCCGCCAGTCTTTCCAGGACCTATGTTGTGAGCAGCTATCGCGACGTCGTCATAGACCTGCGTCTGAGACACACGCATCCCAGCGTAACCCACATGCGCTCGTTCGTTGGTTGTGTTCGCACGCCTGCCTCGCGATGCCGCGTAGTGGTGTACACATTGATCTCGTCGCATATCCGCGTGGCAATGTGCTCGGTCCAGCGAGCACGAACGTTGCAGCACGACGAACGGATAAACGGATGGCTAGCAGCGACGCACCCATTGATACTCAACCGACCGACACATCAATGGGTTCATCATATCTGTCGTTCTTGGCGTCCTATCGAGTCTTGACTTGGCAGGATACGCGGTCGCACAGGAAGTAGTCGAGCGTGAACGCATCGATGTAGCTCTGCTTGTGCTGATGTCCAGACATCGTCAAAGGAGCTGCTGCGCCACGCGCTATCAGTGCGTGAGTCAAGTGGTCGCACCAGCCACACACTGTTGCGCCCGACCACATAGAGTTCCGATACGCAGCTATGTCGCTTCTCGTCACCATTGATCGTACCCGCAGCGACATCGCAGACGGTGTATCAAGAGTTGCGTGCTGTACATGTCGCTTTCAATCAGCATGCCGATTTTATCAACTTTGGGTCAATCGCACTTGGTACAGTACATGTAGTTGTCGCGCAGCGGATCGAAAATCTGCAGCGATTAGAGGAAGCCCGTACATAGCGCATGCCGAAATACATAATATTTATGCTCGCATTCTTAAATATCCTTCTACACCCGACATACACCATTTACTCATTTATTCGGAAATTATTACTGAAGACATGCCGTGCTAATGATAATTTCAATATATTCGGGCAATGCCGAATTATTCAAGAGAATCCACTTATAAATAAGTAAATACGAAAAGTGCTAGTATTAATACTATTCATTGCTTTTTTCGATGCACTGGTACTAGGAGGCAAACATCCAAGTTCTTATGCAGTTATGTACCAAAGTCATCACACATTCTATTAATACGTAACAAAGACAGCAAATCTCATGCGATTTACAATATGTGGATACACTGCGGAATACTGACGTTCAACACGTTCTGGACAAATTGCAAATGGTTTCATGCAAGGTGCAACCGATGTCACATGTAAACCCAAAATACGAGGCATTTAATTATACAACGTAGCGTCTCGAGCAAGTGCAAGAACGGTGTGGTGTCTCCTACCAAAGTTCACTTCGATCTGAATTGCCGATCGCGAGAACAAATTTGTATGTCAGAAAAGCGAAAAACAGTTACTATACTGCAGAGTCGCAATGGATGCATCTAATTAGACATCGCAAAATTGTGCATATATACATAGCAGTACTAATCGCGTCACAGACGCTAAAGTGCGATGCACACTTAGACACAATCCTGCAAATCGCATATTTCTAATTTCTCGATACACACAGAATGTTGAGATGGCGTTTCAGACAACATGATGTATTACATTCATACAGGAAATTGTCTATTAATGTTAATCCCACAAATATATTTATACTATATAAATAACTGCTGTTACTACCAGTAAAAACTATAGATAAATATTTATCATTAAAAGGGCCCTCAAATTCGTGATATACGTAATACAACATTCTACTACGTGACACTCTATGTTGTATAAGTTATCGCCAACGATGTAATTAGTTAAAAAAAGTCAGTCTAGCGCACACATACATAAATAGAATGGATATATATTACGTTTTCCAAAAATGGAAGTGTCGATTTTTCTTACAAATGACTAACACATCGTGGAGCCCAGATTGTATCGAAACCAAAAGGGAGAATATTAGTGCGCAGTACCTATATATAATGAGCCACATTAAAATTGACCAGCCCAATTTCTTTCTGTACGCACGCGATCTAAAACGACGCCTACGTAGTTTGTCCATCTTCAAATGTAACTATATGTGTTCTCCTTTTTCTCCCCTTTCGACGTATAATGGTCGGCTTTCTATATTTCTTTGGTTGTTCACTTGTCTCTCACAAATGATACATGTTTAGTCAGGTGTGAGGAATAGGTATCAATTGATGTATTTTGCATGATATATCTAGCTATCATTACATACCATAGATATTAATGATAGCAATATATTCCATTGTTTGACCATTCGAACGTACTTACAGTATATCGCAATTACATAAGAAAAAGAATTCTACTTTTGCTGGTCATTTTCATAGTACCACAACATTTTATCAACCCAAATAACGCATTAGCACCAAAAAATAGTATATAACGAAATGTAAATCGAGCAGATAAACAAGGTACATGAACGCATGTACGTCGAGTAAAGAATACTTCAGCACCAGCACCTATCGGAGAGAACGCTTATAGTCGAGCAAACAACTATGGCTGCAGCTCCAGTCGTAACTCATCGGTCTTCGTCACGACTAACACTACACATAGTAAAAGAGGATGATCTATATAAGTTGTTAATGCACAGAGCATTTCAGAAATGATCATATACGCCGCGTTAAACAGCGCAATAAGACTGCAGTACAACTGTCATCTACGACGCGTGATGAAAAGGATAAGAACTAGATAACATATTTGTTATATAGTTCAACAGTAGCCGCGATAGAAATGAGCACGCCAGCAATTACTGTGAGCTCACACTTCTGCTGCGTTGATCAGGTGTATATTTTGGGTATTACGTGACTTGGTGGTGATAAATATATATCGTATCTACCCGTACAAAACCTATTGTTCGATGGCATGTCCTCTGGGGTCGAATACGGTGGCATTCGCATGTGCACAGCAATCAATAAAGATGATCATCTCGGCATGTCATAGTACAACAGCCTCGTCCTTCGGCGTCATCACCACAAGGTACACTCCACCATCGTGCAGATGGCGGAATAGGCACCAGTACTCGAGAAAAGGCATTGTATTTTTCGTCGTGATAGTGCCGTTGAAAATGTGTGTATAAATGCAGATACCGACACTTGCAAGCGCACACTCTCCGACAACGTCACTAAACTGAGATCGAGCACTCCGTGAGCTGAATCTAACAACAGGAGCGAGTCAACTACGCCCTCGGTACTTTATCCATGCTGTCTTCCACGCGTTGCATAAATCGCAAAAAGCACCTTTGAGTGCGCGTGCCGACACGTTTAGAAAGCGAGAACGATAAACATCGGTGACTTCTTCACGCTGATGTACCTGGTCTCGATCAAATTTGTCTCTTTGCGCTGAAGCTCGACCATCGTGTTTTATGTGGCTCTGTTCGCGCGGAACATGCGCTTGATCTGACGTTGCTGCTCGTTCTTAAAGTAAAGTCGGCTATAAAACATCTGTTTCACAACGGCTTAGTCGAGCTTTCACGCTTCTCTGCTGCCTCAAAATCACTGTGTTACTGCGCTGCAGATGCCGTTGTGGTGGATCGTGTCGCGGCAGTTCATCGCCTAAAACGGAACATGGTTTTGCTTGAATAGGTGCGCACGAGAGGGAGTACAGGCATTTATAGCTCGCGCGCATTGGTGGTCTACAATGGTAGATGGTTTTCTATTTAGTGCATGGCTTTGCCTGGTCATTTTGTATTCTGATACCATGAGAATGAGTAGAATGTAGTACATAATAAAAAGAAAGACTACGATAGTTTTTGTATTCTTGTCAATCGCGTTGTTCGTAACTTTGAATATTATTTCGATTGTACTAGGTAGTGGACGTTGAAGAAGTTTTATAATGCACTCTATAGCGAAAGGCTTACAACTTAACATGTACACAACCAGTATTGTACTTGAACATGTTTATGCAATCAAGAAAATCCCGACTTACATATTCACAAACGAGACTTAGGAATTATATTGCATAGAATTTAAAGCCTACCTCCCTATATAAATCTAGCTGTATATGAACTGTGGATCTAAGTAATGTTTTCTTCCTCTCTTAGGTAGCTTTGCATTTCACGTCAGTTGTAATGCGCACACCAGACACGTGACACTGGATGCCAAACAAAAGCGCACACTAACAGAAGTATGTTGCCACAATACAATTAGTCTTAAGTTAAATGTATGTAAAAGCTATTGTATTAAATATGCATGTTCCTAGCAGACCTTCCAGAAAAAGCAAATCCAAAAGTGACTTGGTGTTTGCTTAGCTCTCTCATCATTTGGCAAATTGTGTCTCTTATCCTATGCTTAAATCTAGTCATTTGAATGCACTTGACACATTGCACGTTATAGAGGTATAATTTATAGTATCCTTTGTATTTATGCATCCGATAATATGACTGCATCACTCGCCACATGAAGTAGTGTAATACAGGTATCGCTTTGACAAATTTATCGGTTTCCGTACGTAAACACCATTATTTTTTTGACAAAAACATAATACACCAACCAAATTCTCGTTAACCTAGCTACTTTATCGTTCGCCCCTAACATCCAACGTGTATATATAGCACAAATGTGGGACTGAGAAGCTGGTGATGTGACTATTGAGATTATACACGTTTGAAACACTCTACCACATTCAACGTGAATAATTCCACCGGTACATAATATCTATAGAGCATTAATTACTGTCGCGGCATACAGCTCATTGTGCATGACATCTTTGCTCGTCGCAACCATATCTTGATTGCTATTTTACTTTTTTATTGTTTACTCACTTGCCAGAGCACTCACATAGAAGCGTATACTCAACGAATATACTTTTTAGTGCAAATGCGGTAGGACGACGTGTGTTATGGAGTGGAAAATACCTATCTACCTGTATTACCGCGAATATAGCGTTCATACGTACTGCAAGATCTTAAACACTATGGAATGTTACTGGCTACATGATTACGGTATTTGCAAAATATCATGAATACGTACTGCATATGCTACTTATAACCACGCCAACCGACAACTATAATGTATAATACGTCATGTTGTTGCAATATCTCAATGTATGCTTCTAGCAATATTATTAGTTTTAGTGCATGACATACTGTATCTATCCCATTCAATATTTTGTTGCGACTGTGCAATATATACGCAAATTATCTACCCATTTTGTGATAGGTATATATCATGAATGACGACTAATAATGTGCTTATGTTCTGATATTGAGCAAACGTGAGGAAGCACCACATACCAGTATTTGGTAGTAGCGATTCTGGACGTGGACCCGTGTGATAAAACGGTTTTGTGACACATTTGTGCATGCCGTACGTTGGTGTTGTATGTAAACTAGACGTATGCTTTATGCCATAGCACCGTCTAGAGTTTGACTGTATCTTATAGTACATTGCATAATAGTACACGTTGTTGCAATGAATAGGGTACACGACGATATTACAACATCTACTGGTTTATCTTTTATGACTAATAAGAATACCATGCCAGAAAATATGAGGTACAATATAGTATGTAACCCCTGGCTAAAACGCAATCTACTAGTTTATCTCGTATGTGTACTTGGAGTACCCTGTCAGTATATAAGAGGTGCAATATAGTATGTAGCACCTTGCTTAAAATTATCACCCCCTTTAACAAGCAATATAGTATGTTCCCAATACACGGGTTCAATTTTTTTAGAAGTGCATTATTATATTTTGTAAAGTACAATAATTGTTACAATATTAATTAGTACCCCGTTACTAAAGCACTTAGAATAAGACCTATTGTTAGTTTTAGTGAGCTTTAGTTTTAGTCATGACGCACCAACGTCACAAGATTGTGTTGGTGTACATGCTTGTCAAATGCTGATTGGTTGATCAAACTGGGTGTCGCAGCACCTATTTGAGCCAATCACAGTATGGAATTGCATAAAATTTAGTTATGTACTATTTTAATGTGGTAACTAAGACTTGCATTAAATTTCATTGGCTCATTTTTGACTCATCTACAAAAACCATTCCCCACAAACACTTTTTGATCATTTATACTACTATGTCAAATTGGATCGCTTTTCATCCAGCGCTTTTGCCACTGCTTTATAGATTAAAGTGTACTAAACAATTCTGTAAGATAGATCAAACAGACACGCTTATTAGCATGTCTTTATATTTGTTGCAAGGATAAAACTGACGCTTCTGCCAGTAGAAAAACTGTTTGCTGCTTCATATTTTGGGTGACAAAAGTGCGTGTTCAAGTAGCAACGAATTAAACGAATAAAATCATAGAGCGTTAATGGCATGAACGAGAGCTATCTAGCTAGAGCGGTCGCGTTCAAATCCACGCAAAATTTTGGTTTGGAGCTCAACCCGAAGTCTGACTGACTACCTGTGGTGAGACAGAGGTAGTATAAAATAATAACGAGGTACGAGAAATGACATCTCTTCTGAAATGAAACAGCAATAATTAATCACACATTACTCATATGCGTCTCTGGTATTTTATCTGCTTGCCGACTAAGGAAAGCTTGAATGACACTACTCGATACGCGTTGACACTTTATCCAAATTCGGACACCAAGTTCCATATTAGGTCCAGGTATTTTCCTTCTTTCCTCTCTATCTTATATCTATCTGCCTCTCTATCTATCTATCTATCTATCTATCTATCTATCTGTCTATCTGTCTATCTATTTTGATATCGCTCTATATAATAAGAGAGCGATACTAAAATCATATTTTTGAGCTAAATACGAAAACGCTACTAAACGGTGCTATCGTCTAAAGTCTTAACCTCCTAACTTGGCCAAGAACATCAGACATGACATGTGTTGTGATGAAGTGCAATAAAGGTACGGCACGACCCCACGCACAGCGAGAGGCAGAGTGGTGGACAGAAGTCTCATAACTGCGAACTGCCTAAGTTTGGGAGAATGTATGGAAAGATCCAGAAAACCCAGCAGGCAGCTCACACACAGATAATAAATCTGTCTGAAAAAATACTTCGTGCACGCAAGCGCCGCTCAGCAAAGCAGCGCTTTCCAGCATGTTGGCCCACAGCCACTTGGTTGAGGCTCAGCTTTTTAGACTGTTTTGTCTTTTGCCTTTTTAGTGCAAAAGTTTGTGTTCTATCCGAATCTGTTGTCAGATTGATTTGAAACGCTTTTAAACTAACGAAATGGTATTTTCGACACGCAATTTTAATCACTGTTTGACTTGATTCCAATTTCGACCAAACCAATTTTCTTGAACTCACTCAAATGCACAAAAATTGATGACCAACTGTTAAACTCACTTATAGTTCATAAGCATGATTTAGTAAAATGTGGTCTCATATCATTGCTCATGGTCAACGATTTTCGGTTCGTAATAGCAGCGCCAAATCCATATTTGGACGTAGATAAACACAGCGTATGACTGAACTTATCCTATCAAATTAGAAACGAGTTCGAGGGGTTTGCTTTTTTTACTGCCGCACAAAACTAAATCCCGTGCTTCGCGTACTCTGGGGCAACAGGTATGAGACGAACACCGTTCGAACCGTGAGACAAACTCTCACTGGGTGGGGTATGTGCTTGGCCATGCTGGACGCGTTGCTGAACGCGTTTGCGAAAGTTGTTGTCTTTGGTGTTTTTTTCAAAATATGTTCAGCATACACTGTGTTTCGCTGTGACCATTCATATTTAGCAAAAAGATGTCGTGACAAATTGTAATTCGGTCAATTGACTTGGTCCATTACATAGATATATATTTTTAGTTAGTCTAAGAAGATAATTAGATATGAACAATTAGTTAGAAAGCAGATTAGTTGTTTAGATATTAGTCATTAGCTAGATGATGTGGACTACATCATTTAGGAGAGGAAGCTCGTGGAGCGAGTTCCACGTAGTGTTTTAGTGAGATGCTGACGTGTGGGCATCTTTCTTGAATATGTCACTAGCTAGTCAGATTGCCAGCAACCGCGTTTTCGTCCGTGTTGTCGCTCATATTAATATGTTTGTATGCAACTTGGTGATTCACCTGTATGTAATATGATATTTTAAGCGTGTACTGTACAACTAAACACGATTTTGTTTTGATTTGATGTATTCCCGGCTTGATAATACATATTTTGCTACACAACTGCAAAAAACTGAACATGAGCATGGCACAAAATGAAATTACCGTTATATACTTGCTTATGGATAAATGCTCAGCATGGTGCGGTCTATTTGTATTACATTATGCTTAAATTTACCTAAAGTTTTACATCATTCGTCGTAAATAACAGTTGTGTCCGTTTAGTCAGTAAGGCTTGTTATTTTGTACAACCACGGAAAATACACGAAGATATTTACATACGTATGCTTTAGGTTAGAAAAACGTGTTTGCAATCGTGTTCAACATATAATATGCATTGTATTGATACGAACGCAACCTAAATAAAATCATGCTCACATAGCTTTCCCGCTAAACACTTCATGGTATTGTTTTAATTCATACACGTAAGCACACGTCGCGAGTGGATTACTCGATCGATCTTGTACTATATTCTTCGAATAGGATTCTCTTGGAGGAAGATAAGTTTCTGCTGAAACAAGAACGTGCAACATTATACCCCTCTGTAGTATGGTGATTCGACAGAGTGGATAAAATGATAAGCATACCTTACTTTTTCAACATGCAACATTCGTTGGTTTCCACAAATTTATACACATACTTTTTCTTCAAATCAATCACGAGGCGATGATTCGTTTATGTCTGTAAGATAATCATGCCTGATTGAAAATCAGTACTTTTGGCTATTTGTCGGCATGTTATCAACATATACGCCGGCTTTACATGATACAATGAAGTTACGTTTAACAAAAAAGACGAGTTCCATGTACTCACATTAAATACTAAAACACCATTGAGGCATCATGATGATATTCGCGCTACTGCACGTAAGTGTATAGAAGGTTCCAGCGAGACAACATCTATATATTTTGTTTCACCACCATCCAAACGAGAAGTAGTGCCGTCATATATTTTAAATATATCGTGCAATTGGTAAGGAAAACGGATTGCGATACAGTGAACACCTGTAACTACAAAATTTTGCAGCTGTTGCATTAATCAAATTAAAACAGCAAGCCATGAATCACTGAGCCAGACATCACTTCGTACACCAGAGTTTGTAATTGCAGTTTTAAAGGCACGTCAAACTTGCGATACGAACACTTTTAATTCCAAGCAGTTAAAGCGGTTGAAACATTTGACTCGTCTGACAAAACTGTGACTGTTGCGTCTGTGAAGCATCCAAAGTTTTACACAACGACGAATCAAATTGTGAGTCGAAATGCAAACAGTACGGCAAGGACTATGGTGGGCAATTAATTTCGGGATAAGCAGTATATACATACACAAAGTGCCTCGACCAACTCACTGTTAATGACACGGCCAACGTGATGCCAGGGAATATTACTTAGCTCATTATTGTAAGCTACGTGATTCTAAAATGATGATGGCCTCGTCTTACCGAGTTGGACCTATTTACCTCCCCGAATTGGCTCGAAATCGTCATTGTGTGATCCAGTTTCTATACTATACGTCTACAATATTTATAACTTTAAGCGAGTTCGTGGTGTGACAGACCTCTGATATGTCAATATACAAACCATAGATGCACCTACATGAAACAGTAAAACGACAAATAATAATATGTATATACTGACCAGGAAAGTATGCGATGACAACAATCTATTAAGACGACATTTCGGAGTGGCTATGGTGTTGTTGTAAGTTATCAAACTCTATACATGCCAGATGTACAAATAATATACAAACCAGTCAGGATGGATATGACATTGCAGTGCTGTCATGTTTGCTACTGCGTTCTGTGCATACTTGCGCTGTTGCATCCAGCTCATCATGGGAGATCATATAGCTTGTAGTGTGCTGTTGCGAACGTACTTCAAATGTATTCACCTAATTCAGCTCCATTTTAGCATATGTATAATCCGTTCGTAACGCCAACAATCGAATCTGGTTTGCAGTTATGCATACTGTATCTACCATCTTAAATGATGCATTTGACTGAGATAGATGTGATACTTTTAGTTTTTCCGGTACGAAATCACATACTATATATTTAGGTATTCACATGTAACACTTGTTCTGCTAGAAAAGCAAACATTTAGACAACTATCGAGACGACCTTAGCCATCATAGAACCAATTCAAACTCTGTCGTTTGAATTGGTTCGATGATGGCAAAGTGTTGTCGACTTCAAGATCGAGTCTTTTCTCAAATTCGACACGTCACGCCAGCTTTACTAGTTAACCATCTTGTATGTCTCTGATTCATCTACCTACATTTAATTCGGCTATTTGGCATGTGTTTGTCACATCTTGAGTTTCCTATGCCAGATACAAACAACAAGAGTCATCACCTTTGGTTTCTCGCTATTCACTATAGCTGGCACATTTTTATCAGCGGCACACACAAAGCAGCATTCGAAACAGCGGAAAAGAGGAAACGAAAGCAGCACCAAACAACAAAACCCGAACGAGCTTCTGTGGCCGCGACGACACTACCAACCCCACCAGCACCAGCAGCGGCAGACAGCACAAGATCGATCGAGTAATACACACACGACGTGTGCTTACGTGTAGAAACTTGCTCAAGGCTGTGTGTGGTCCGATCGCTCGGTCCCCAGCAGTCGCACGTTCAGCGAGTTAGCGAGAAAGAACGCGAGTGCGCGCGACCACGTGGACGCTTGAGGGACAAACAGTAGCACCAGTACTGGCACTCTCGTCAGCGTCGATTCGGTAGGTCTACTCAACCGCGAGCACTACGTGGCTTCGTACGGAGTGGCATCCACACGAGCAACGCAGCGCGAGAGGCGCTTTCTCTTTGACACATCACTCGGCATTGTTGAGACTGCTACGATGCACTCTAGTGTGCTACTCACGGAGCCAAAAGTCGCAGTTGCCTTGTCCCGCAGCACAGCTGCACTACCATCGTCTCCGATCGCTGCATTCGAGGCGATGCCACCGCCACTATACGAGCGATCGAACAGCGGCGTCCTCGTACCGAACTTTGACTTTGACGACGTCGTGTGCGCCGACGATGACGTGGGCGACAACGACGATCGCACACAGCAGAGCGAGCGCAACGCAGCAGGCCATGCTGCGATGATCAACGCGATCACCGACGACGACGACGAGGAGGAGTTGCAGCTGTTTAGCAGCCTCGCGCGTCGATCGTTTGGAGCCAGCGACGACGTTGCATCACCGACATCGTCGAGCAGCAATGGATCGAGTAGCGACCGCTTCAGTCGACACACAAACAGCAGCAAGAAGCGATCGAGTCGTCGCAATCGTGCGTTGAAAGCGTCGACGTCGGACGTGTTGCCAGTCGACGACGACACAAGCAGCAATCACATTGCCGTACACAATGACAAGGACGACGACGCTGACGCTGATGACGACGGTGATGACAGCGAAGAGAATCGATTCCAATTGGCGATTGCGTTGGATTTTGAGACCGACACGACGCCGTCGATTGGTGGGACGCCCGTCACAGGACCTGAGAGCGCGACGCGCAAGACGTCGGGGAGCTTCTCGGATCTCGGCGACTACGACGACTTTTCGCTCTCGGATGCTATTGTTCCGACTAGCAGTAGCAGCGCCACTGGCGACAGCAATAGCAGCAACAACAGCAGCAGTGCGAATGTACTAGGGACGTTCTACCCGATCTACGAAGAGGACGCGTATCGGATCATCCACTCGTCGATCGACAGCAATAACAACAACAGCAGCAGCAGCCAGGCACTCAGTCCATACTTTTACAGTCCACCGAAGACGAGCAGCACGGGCGGTCGGACGTTCAGTAGCAGCAGCAATAGCAGTCTCCATAGCCTCTATACCAGTGGCCACACCAACAGCAGCGGTCGGTTGACACCGACGCTCCGATATGGTACGCTAGCAGACGAGTCGCAGCCACTCGTTGGATCGATCTATCCGATTGCGGGTGAGGTGCTGCACATGAAAGCCGACAGCGCAGCGTACATTATCTTTTACAAGACGAACGACGCAGACAATGTCGACAGCAGCAGCGCGAGTGGGCTCTACGCATCGTCGTCGTCGCCGTCGTCGTCGTCGGAAGAGTCGAGCGACGTGCTCTTGCCCGACTTTGGCGAATCGGAATCGACGACGACAGCGATGCGGCCACCGCGATCGTACGCATCGCTCGGCGCGGCAGGTCACAAAGTGCAGACCGACAACTGCTTTACGCGCGAGTCGACGCACCCAACGCGCTCGATCGGTCGGGGGCTCTTTCGCGCATCAACGAGCGTCGGAAATGCGTTTCTGAAAGGCGCGACGGGGCTCGTGCACCAGACGTACGAAGGCGGTGCGAGTGGTGGCGTGTTTGGATTTGCGAAAGGCTTGGGGATGGGGATGCTCGGATTGGGGACGCACACCGTGAAAGGCGCGTTCCGTGGCGTCGGGCAAGTCACGAACCTCGTCGGGGAGATGATGCTCGGCACGGCGCCGCACTTTAGTATCGACGGGACGCTCGTCTTGACGAATTACCGGATCATCTGGCTCGCGCAGCACACGCGCGACGCGATGGAGATTCGCTTGGCATCGATCGTGTCGCTCGAGAGCTCGACGACGGCGCCGCACGTTGCGAACATTGACTGCAAGCATTTGCTGCGTGCGAGCATTGCATTTGTGGACGAAGCGACGTGTTACGCGTTTCTGAATTGCATCGCAGAGCTGTACGCTGCTGGTCGGCCACACTACGTGTTTGCGCATGTGCACCAGGACGCGCTCTTGCGGCGTACTGACGGATTCACTATCGGCGCAACGTTGTACGACCCGGAAGCCGATTATAGGCGCCTCGGGTTGCTGAATGAAGCGAGTTGGATGCAGCTGGTGGACAATTCCGACTATGCGCTGTTTCCGTCGTACCCGTCGACGTTTGTCGTCCCGTCGGTTTTAGATGACGTGGATCTGCGCGCATTGAGTGCGTATCGCAGTGCGAGTCGCATTCCGGCTGTCGTGTGGCGCCACCCGCACACTGGCGCGTTGATGTGTCGCTGCGCGCAGCCGTGTGCGGGTTTGAGCGGCTACGTCGTCGAGAGCGACCAGAAGTTTGTCCGAGCGCTGCAGCGCGCGACGATGAATGAAGAGACGCTGTTTCACTTTTTTGACGCGCGGAGTCAGATCGCAGCGACTGCGAATGCTGCGCAGGGCAAAGGCACCGAGGATCCACGCAACTACGCGCACGCGGCGCTCCATTTCTGCGACATGGCGAACATCCACGCCGTCCGGTCGGCGTACCATGCGTTAGCAAACGTGTGTCAGCCTGGGAATAGCAAGATCAGCGCCGAGTGGGTTGCGGCATTAGGCCAGACGATGTGGTTTGGGCACATTGCACGCATGCTCGCGACGGCGCAGGCGATCTGCCGCTGCCTCGGCCAGGGCGAGTCCGCCATGGTGCACTGCAGCGACGGGTGGGACCGGACGCCGCAGCTCACAACGCTCGTGCAACTGCTGTTGGATCCGTTCTATCGGACGCTCAGTGGCTTCTTGCAGCTCGTCGAGAAAGAGTGGTGTTCGTTTGGCCACTTGTTTCGACATCGGTTTGCGCAGAGCGACGGTCCTGGCCAGCAGGAGCTCGAGGAGCAGTCCCCGGTGTTTGTCCAGTGGATCGACGCCGTGTGGCAGATCTGGCGCCAGCAGCCGTGGGCGTTTGAGTTCAACGAAGCAGTGCTCGCAGCGCTGTACGAGCACGTGTTCTCGGGTCGCTACGGCACGTTTCTGTACAACTGCGAGCGCGAGCGTCTATTCCGCGAGCGCGAAGCGCCAACTGTGTCGCTCTGGTCCGTTTTGCTCGATGCGCGCGAGCAGCTGCAGTATGCAAATCTCGAGTACGACAACGCGAAGAACTTCAATAGCGTCGGGCTCGTGTTGCCGTTCGCTGCCGACGAAGACGACGTCGTGTTGTGGGACCAGCACCTTTTGTTTGCCGACCCCGTGTGTCGCAAGTACCAGTGATGTGCAGGCGGCGACTATTGCGACTGCAGCTGGTACAAGCATACGAGCATACGACGTGGCGTGCGACAGTGGGAAGGACAACGACGATGATTGCAATGCCAGTAAGAGCAGCGTGGGAGACAAGCACACAGCAGCACGTGGATCGATCCTATTGTTGCTAGTTTGCTGCAGTCGACGCGTCGGTTGGTGGACTCGGACGGGGTGGATGCGACTACTACGTGCTACTACGACGCCAGCATCATTTCGACAAAGTCGAACACAGACACGTCGAGTTTGTCGTCGAGACTATGTTTGGCGCTGCGAGCAGATGGGAGAGATGGGAGAGACAGACGCACGAGAGAGAGAGAGAAACAAGTGTGTTGGTAAAAGACAACGCCGTAAAGCAAGCAGTCCAAGCGCACAAGCACGCACATGAACGCGTCGAGTGCGCGTCGACTCGGATCTGGACGCGTGTGCGGCGCTGGCTGTTGAGTTGTGGCCGGCGTCGTCGGTGGTTTTGGCGCTGCTGCTGTTGCTGCTGTGTGGCGGTGTGGCGCTCGGTCCGTGGCTGGATGACGCAACGTAGGTTAGGGTAGGACGATAGGTTAGGTAGATGTTGTAGAAGTGAATGTTGTTGCGCGCAAGAGAGCGAGCGAGGAGTGAGGAGGGGGATAGGACAGAGAGCTGTGAGCGGACGAGAGAGTGCGCAAATATCGTACCCGAGTGTTGACGAGTCTGCTGTGCTCGTGCGTTGGATGTTGGTGGGCGAGCTGATGATGATGTGGTTGCAGCTACGATCGGCTGCTTGGTGTAAGTGCTGGTTGCTGAAGCTGCTGGTTTGGCCGGTTTGGCTGATTTGGTGAAGCCCTTCGCGTCACCCAGCAGCTGAAAGCGCGGCGGACCGAGCGCCGGGTCGTCCACTTGCTCATCCATGCACACGTCCATGTCGTAGTCGCCGTCATGTGGAACGACAGCTGAGGTCGACGTCGTTACCGTCGTGTGCGGATACACTTCTCCGACATCAGTGCCGACGACAGCGCCGTCGTCATCCTCCCACGCAGCAATGTTTGCGATCGCTGCCAATTCGTCTGCAATTGCGCGCTGGCGACTTTGCTCTGCCTCCCACTTCGCGATCTCCGCCGCTGCAGCGAGCTCGTCTGCGATCGCTAGCTGACGCGCGTCGTCGTCCAGGTGAATCGCTGGTGCATGTGTGTGACGCACTGGCGCGGGCGCATGTTTGGCAACCGGGTCAGGCGAGACTGTGTGTACGACATGCGCTGGTCGACGCTGCTGCTGCTGATTGTGCGGTTCGTGCTGTTGCTGCTGCTGCTCCCACGCGACAATGTCTGCGGCTGCTTCGAGCTCGTTCAGGATCATCGACGGCTGCTGCTTGGACGCCACTGTCATGGCGCTAATCGGCTTTTTTAGTCGATGATGCGAGTTGGCTGGTGCTGACTGCGCATGACAGTGGGGTACTGCTGGAGCCACTCGATGGTCGGCAGCGACAGGTTTGCTGATTGAATCATCGCATCGTCGTGTTTGCGTGTGAACTTGATAGCGACAGCAGCGAGCAATGAGCATCCATCAGGTCGTCTGACTCAGCAACAGCACTTCTCAAGCGCACGCACAAGCAAATGGGCACTACACACCTGGTTGTTGCCGGATCGGAGCAGGTCGCTTTGGTGCTTGTGGTCTGTGCTGCTGCCGAACCACATGCGGCGTGGGGTTGTGCGGTATCTGTACTTTCGCAGCAACGGCACTGGCAGGCGTCGCGACCGAAGCAACGGGCGGAGGGGATGCCAACGCAAGCTTGCGCTTCCGTCGCTCAAGCGCCTCGCGTCGCCGTGCGTCGATCTGCGCACGCTGCGCATCCGTCAGCGTTTCGGGCGAATCATAGATCACAGCAGGTGCAGTAATAGGAACAGCTGGTGCGGCTTGGACGGCAGTAGTAGGAGGAATATTGACTGGCTTGGAAGCATCAGCGTGTGGATGCTGCTGTTGCTGCTGAACTGGATGACGATGTGGTGCTGTCGTAACAGCAGCTGGGTTTGCTTGGGCGATACGAGGAACAACCACTGGCTTGGAAGCCGCAACGTGTCGCTGTTGTACTGGACCACGACGCGGCGCTGGCAGTGACGCCACAATTGGCGCAGAGGTGACTGCGACAGGCGTGACGGCAGGTGCAGTTGACTTGGGTTGTGCAACAGGTGGTTGCTTTTGCACTCGCTGGCGTTGTGGAGGGGGTGGTGGCACTGCCGTTGACGTTGCTGCTGGCGGTCGTGGTACGGCTGTTGCTTTAGTCCGTTTGTCGGGAGGTTCTTCGTCTGCCATTGGCACTGCGTTGTATCCGTTCTTGGCGAGAATCGCTTGTGCAAGCGACTGCGGCGTGTGCTGCGCGCGCGTCTTCTGCGCATCTACCAGCGTCCATGCATGTCCACACTCCTTGCGTCAGTAAATGCCGAGTGATGTCGATGCAGTGCCATGTAACCAAGCGCCGTCGTGTAATCAAGTACATATACACCTACATGCTTTTGCTTTGAGCACCATCTTGTCGCCATAGCGTCGCTTGATCTGAGTGAGTCATGGAGACGCAATCAAGTGAGTGTGCATGCGTGTAAGTACTCACACTCGCTGATATCCATGCTGTGTATCCTACAGTTTGTTAGACACATGCCCACCTCCTGCCATCGGCCAGCGAGCGCGAGTTCCCGCACATGCTTCTTCTTGCCTGCGAGATCTGTCGGCGTGGCGGTAGCAGCGGTCGACGACGACGAGTACTTCTTGCGCTTCGCTGTCATGCGCGCCGTGGCGGTCGTGTCGGGTGCAGCCATGTATAGTGCTGTGTGTGCAGAGTGTAGCAGTGCGCGCAAAGTTGACAAAGTTGAAGTTTCGATGTGCAGAGTGTTGTGCGTTTTTCCGAAAGGCAAGCGCGATTGATTAGATCGCGCAGGATATTTTGATGGACGATCAACTTACACAGGCTTGCATTTCTGTTATAGTTATTTTGGTGCAGCATCCTATCTTTTGTTTCGACGTGGTAAAGCGACACGAGAGCAATTTGACTCGCGTGGCGCTTGGACGTCCAAAGCTTCGCGACGACGTCGGCATCGTCGTGTCTGTCGCTCACTCGCACACTCGCTCGCTCGCTATCACACACATACGATGCTGCGCAAGACGTTCTCGACCCTCACGCGTCGCGCCTCGGCACGTCCGTTCTCGTCGCTCGGTGCGTGCATCACATGCATGAGTCTGCAATGCAGTTAGCCATATGTGTATGCTCATCATCGTCCTGCCACCGCGTTGCTGACGACACATGCTCTGTTTGCTATACGCATAGGTTTCTTCCCAGGCACGAAGCTGCCGTACGTTGCGGACGTCGTGTTCCGTGACCCGCGCGACGACGACCTCATTCCGTGCTTTCGCAGTACGTGTGACCGCCGCTGGCGTATACCACAGACACGCTTGTGTCTGCTACTGTGCAGTCGACTCATTTTGCTATCAACATATCTACACTTGCAGTCCTGAACGAAGACGGGAATGTCGTCGATGGCGCGAAGGACCCAGAGCTCGGCCGTGACATTTGTACCGAGATGTACACGAACATGCTCCGTCTGAACGCCATGGACAACATCTTTTACGACGCGCAGCGCCAAGGCCGTATCTCATTCTACATGACGTCGTACGGCGAAGAAGCTATTCAGTTTGGCAGCGCGTCAGCGATTCGACAAGGTGTGTGTTGGTTGACTATGCCATACTGGTGTATGTTTTGACTGTTAGGACGACATACTTGACACTAACACGACGTCTTTTGCTCTATATCGCTCCCCAGTCGACATGGTCTTTGGCCAGTACCGTGAACCTGGCGTGCTCATGTGGCGCGGCTTCACGCTCGAGCAGTTTGCCGACCAGGTGCGTTCGTTGTTTATTATCGACTACGAATAGCAGCTGGATGCACACGGCACTGACGCAATTGCTGTTGCTTATACGACGCTATCACACACACAGTGCTTTAGCAACAAGGACGGACATGGCAAAGGCCGTCAGATGCCGGTGCACTACGGCTCGAAGGACCTCAACTACCACACGATCTCATCGCCACTCGCGACGCAGTTGCCACACGTACGTTTGCTGGCTTGTGTTGCTGCTCTATCGGCTGCCGTTTACACACGCTGACAGTCGCTCTCTTTCTTTCTCTCTATACAATTACACAGGCGGTTGGCGCAGCGTACTCGTTCAAGCTCGCGAAGGAAGATCGCATCTCGGTCTGTTACTTTGGCGAAGGCGCTGCGAGCGAAGGCGACTTCCACGCCGCGCTCAACTTTGCCGCCACAAAAGACTGTCCGATCATGTTCTTCTGCCGCAACAACGGCTTTGCGATCAGTACGCCGACGATCGACCAGTTCCGTGGCGACGGCATTGCGTCCCGTGGCTCAGGCTACGGCATTCCGATCATGCGCGTCGACGGCAATGACTTCTTGGCCGTCCACGAAGCCACGCGCCAAGCGCGCGAGTACATTCTGAAAGAGAATCGCCCAGTGCTGATTGAAGCCATGTCGTATCGCCAGGGGCACCACTCGACGTCCGATGACTCGACGCGGTACCGCGAAGTCGCAGAGATCAAGCACTGGAAAGAGACGTGCGACCCGATCGACCGCACGCGCAACTACCTCATCGTACGTTTGTCTTTCGGTCTCTCTAATCAGATCTGGGCTGTCAGTGCTGACCTACATTCGACTCACACACTGCTGCTCCAACGTGATTTGTTATAATCAATAGCGACGAGGGTGGCTCACGCCTGAGCAGGACCAGCACTTGCGTGACAACCAGCGCACGGACGTGCTCGCAGCACTGCAAAAGGCCGAGACGAAGGGACCACCGGGACTTGAGACACTGTTTGAGGACGTCTACGACGTCAAGATCCCCCACTTGTTGGTACGTTTTGTTTTGCGTTCAGTGTTGTTGAACGACGCTATCGATCGATCTGCAGCTGCTGCTTGCAGATGTGTGTTTGTGATTGTGACAACAACATACTCACACGTGCTATCTTGTCAAACTATGTGAACACGCACTACAGCGCCAAGAGAAGGAGATGCTCGAGCACGTCGCGAAGTACCCAGAGCACTACACGACCGGCCACTAAGCATAAGTATATCGTATGGGCAGACAGACACCACAGCGGAGATCCGTGAAGCACAAAGAAGTTTGCATCGTCGGTCTCTTCGTCGCGTAGAGTTGCTGCTGGGAGCATGCATGTATGTAGACAACACATTCATTCACACAGACTCGTTAGCTCATGAGCCTTTCCTTCGTTCGCTCGTTGCTTCATGTCTCCTGCGTATAGAATACCAGTAGAGACTAAGCAAACAAGTCCATCAGGATGTTGATTTGTTTCTATAGGCACAGCACAATCTCCGCAATCAAAGCAATTGCCAATACCGTAGTCAGACATCATGCACATCATGCGCTAGATAAAAGCAGTGGTATATGACACAAACCGAATAATAATCGACACAAACTACCGGTACTCTCATCAGGTGATTGCTTTAGTACGCCATTTGCGATCGCACGCAAGCAGACTGGTGATGCAGACGTAGGCAGATGTGAAGCCGAAGTTCATTGTGCGGACAACAACGTCGCTGTCTGGTTCCACATGCTTACACAGCCCACAGCGCAGCGCTCGAACCGCTACCTGCTAAAGCATATCTTGAATTGGTGTTGTGTTCAACTCATATAATTGCACATGTGGTTTAGTAACGTATTTGCTACGAGTAAAGGATTTAGCACACAGAAAAACCATTAATAACATTTCGTTGCTGCTGTAGTTATAGCTTGACCTTTACAAGAAGCAGTTGCTACTATTGCGAGCATTTGATCCACGATTTCCGAAGTGACAATAGACTTTTGGGACGGAGGTAGTATCACGCAACTAGCTACCGATAGTTTTTGGTAAACATTGGTATGTGAGTTCAAACGCAGTTTTTTCATCTTCTTTTGCATCATAAAAAGGTTATATGCCGCGACAGTATTTTGCAGCATACAATACAAACACTTTTCTTCTTAAACGTCAGTTTTTACAAGTAAGTGCAATGACAGTGGCTGTTGCACTACGAAAACACATGTATGTAGTGCTACATCATACACTGCTAGTACTTTGGCAGCACATTCTATGTAATGTCGCCAAGCGGCACAACCAATGACATACACTACGTTTTGTAGCTATGTCGCTAAAGCAACTCCTCGTCGCATAGTTTATGACAGAAAATGTGTCACAATTGATTTCGTTTAGTTGCAGCAGTAGTTACAAGTCAATGTGTTATTTTGCACTGAGCAATATTGTAATAGCTCCGAAAAATGTTGTCATTGTTGTGCTTAACTGTCATGGTAAGTGTGTTTTGCACTTTTGCTAGCATGCTGGTATCCCTCTTAGCAGCTACCGGTATAATCCAACAATACATGTTTTTCTCCTTTTGCCTCACAAAATCATTTGTGTGATGTTACAATGCTAGTGACACCGGTGTTTTGGCATGTCAAGTTGTGACAATTTTTGCATACCGACTTCCTTTTGTTGCTCCGGACACTTGCCCAGCAAACACCCTGAACCCTCATCGCGTGCGCAAATATGACGATCAACAATTTAAATGTAGTATTTTGATGCTTCGCGAACACAATTTGCTGTTGTGTCTGTACCAGCAAGTAAATTCCTGTTCAGCGTTTTAATTAGCTGTTGGCGTGGTATCTGCAACAACACGTCTGGAGCAACAAAAGGAAGTTGGTACACCAAAATGCAGATTAAGAATATGAAAACAATTTCACTGTTCTTGCGTTACTAAAACATACATTTTTATGAGCTGTGTTCAGTGATACACTTTCGTTTCGCAGTGATTTTGCAAAGTATCATGCTACTTCAAACTTTGAAGTATCAAGCAGCAACTGTTATGTGTGTACAGTATTTGTTTTGCTTTTATGCATCTCAGAAAACACATTTCGAGATAACATTGACCGGTAATTTGGCAACACAAGTTGTGATTTCGCAAAAAGCAATCTGTCATGATTCATGACGACGACCAACTCGATGCCAGCTTAACGCGGCTTGGTTGCCCTGCGTACTTGCGTATTCGCACCGACAACGACACGCAGTCACAGCAGCGTGCATCCTCGAGTGCGCACCGCAAGACGCTGCTGCTCTGGCTGTTTGCGGTCTACCGCTCGCCAGCACTTCGCCATGCGCTCGATGGCGACGACGAGAACTGGACGCGACACGAACCGACGCACGAGGAGCTGCTCCAGTGGCTGCATCTGATCGTACGTAAGATCATGCCGCGTATGCACTTCTGCTGCGATTTTGCTGGTCGTGTGTGTGGCAGTACGCACTGGTGCTCATTGTCACCCTTTGCAAAGTAAACGAAACAATTGATCGACGTGCCCTGATGACATTGTCTATCTGTCGGTGTGTGTGTGCCAAATAGGGCGTACACGACCCACCCGCACTACTCCATAGTACCACAATAACGATCGAGAACGTATACGCTGATTTGCTGCGCGCAGTCGAGTGTGTCTACGGCCGTACGCTTCTCGAGGTACGAAATGAAATCAACTGATGCATTACACAAGTTGCATGCCTGCGTACTTGTCGAGTCTCTTGCTTGTATGCAACTTGTCTGCATCTTGCTTGTATGCAACTTATCTGCAACTATTCTGCATGCAACTTGCACGCAGCTTGTCTGCTTACTTGTGTGCTCGGTGAATGATTTTGCTTGCAATTGAACATGTGTTTGCATACATATTTACCTACTTGTTTTGTTTACTTGTTTGCGATTGCAACTGCTGCCAGGAACAAGGCGCCGACGCAAGTTTAGCCGAGACAATGGGGCTCCTGGACGACATTGCAACCCACGCAGTGCGTTGTTTGCTACGCACTCTCTCTCGTTCGATCGCACTACTGCTGCTGCATTTAGTAGTTGCACACAGTCCACTGATTGTACTGCAGCTGCAACGACTGACGTGTTGTACGACACACAGGAGAGTTTCTTTGACAGTCGCTGTGAGCTCTTTCCTGTAGCGCATACGCAACTGCTTACACTGGATCGCAACAACAACAACAGTAGCAGCAGCCATGCGCTGTTGATGCAGCAGATCCCACAGGACGTCGCATTCCTGACGCAGGTTGGAGATATATGCACGTCTGTCGTATCGTCAACATCCAATCGAAGCGCTACTGACTGGACGCGCACACACCGAACAGCAAGCGCATGGACTGCAGCAGCGCATTGCAGCTGCACGCGATCGACTGTGTGCACTCACAGGATCGTCAGCTGCACTGGTAGTAGCTTCGAACGGCGAAAGCGACAGCAACAGCGACGCAAAAGCACTGAGCGCGGAGCTTGGGAAGCGACTGAACGACTCGGTGCAGCTGATCGAACGGTGCGACTGTCTGTCTGTTTGTTTGCCTCCAGTGTTGCTGTAACACCGACGGACCGTCGGCTCTGGCTCACTCTCTCTCTCTCACTCGCTGATCTCTTGGGATCTCGACGTTTAGCGCACGTGCGATGTTGACGGACGACATTTCGCGCGACATGGCGAATGCGCCAACACCAGAGCTCATTGGGCTTGGACCAACTGCTGCGCATGCGTTTGCACAGGTCGATAGCGTCCTGGCGTTCTTTGAAAACACTGAGGTGCGCGCTTCTCTCTGTTAAGCGCTGACTTGACGGCCTCTGGAGTTCGTTGTCAACTTGCATACTACGTAGTACCTGCTTATAACTGAACGTTGCTGCTGGTGCTGTGTCTACATGCGGCTGCTGCGATTGTCAGCTGGCGGCCACGATGAGTCGCGACACGATCGCACTGCAACAGGCGCGCGACGTGACGAACCAGTGCGTTCGTGCTTTGCAATTGCGACATGGTCGATCGCTTCTCTGATCTTGGATGTTGTCTATTGCTTGTTTGCTGCTGCTACATCGCATGGCTGTAGCTGCCAAGACGCAGTGAACCGCATTGCGCCAGCAGTGCGCGAGCAGCTCGATACACTCGAGCGGTCGATCGCAGTGCTCCATGCGACGCAGCACGTTGCAGCCACACAGCGGTGATGCGAGCGGAGCGCTAGTCGTTGACGTCAAAAGTTCAAGACGAATGTCGATGTGGAACGACACGAAGAGAGAGCGATTGCTGTGTTTGTGTTAACGCAACGTATAGAATGGATCTAGCACTCACAAGTTGTACATCATGACCAATACAACTCGCGCTCGCTCGTATACTGTAGGTGCATTTATTCGTCAACTACAATCGCGTTGAAGCACACTACACTATCATTCATTCTGTAAAAACAGCTTCCGTGCTGCGACTGCTGTCTTTGCATGGTCACTGAACACGCCATCGAGCCCTTGCGTGAAAAAGTCGAGGTACTCGTTCAGCGGGTCGTTCGTGTAGTTTGCCGCCAGCCGAAAGCGCTCGTCGCGGAACGTATACGCGTGCACGAGCAGCCCGCGCGCATGGGCGTCTTCGATCACCGTGTTGTTCACAAATGTATACGCGTCCGAGTCGCCGATGACGTGGTCGCCATCGACGTCGATCGTCGCGCCCGTCGTTGGATCCGTGCGGATCGGACGGAGCGACACGAGATGGCGCTTGGACGGCGCGACAATGTCGGCGTACGTCCGCACTTCGTCCAAGCCGCTGGGCGTCAGCAGATCCAACGCAGTGCCTAGTCGGCCACGTACGATCCAGTCGTACGGCGCAATGATCTCGTCGACGAGCTGTGCGAGCTTCACGGACGTCTGTTTGCGCAGCGCTTGCAAATTCGCTTGCTCAAACGACTGGATAATCACAGGCGCATCTGCGCCATTCCAGCCAGCGTTCGTCAGCGCGTCCAGCATCGGCTCTTCCAGTGGCAACCCGAGTGCGCGGTGGTACGTCGAGTGTTTCGTCTCTGGGTAGATCCCGATCGTGCGGCCGACTTCAATCGACTTGCGCTTCGCGAGCGCGACGATCTCATCGAACGTCGGGATCTCGAACTGGCC
>JAADXH010000220.1:0-30913 GCA_023337595.1 Globisporangium camurandrum
CACCTCGATATCGTCAAGTGGCTGCATGAGAACCGCACGGAGGGCTGTACGTTCCGAGCATTTAGCTTTGCCGCTACGCACGGCCACCTCGACGTTGTGACATGGCTGTGTGAGAACCGCCCCGAGCGTCCGACGATCATGATCAGTACTAGGTCCAAGACCCCACCAAAATCACAATTTGCATCAGGGGGGATGGGGGTGCAGACTTTTCTAAGGCATTGTACACTGTAGACTACTCGATACTCTGGAAGAATGAGCATATCAGCGACGACGATTACGCAAGTTAAGCGATTGAGCGTACGTTGGATTCAAGATGGGTCGAGTTGTTAGTACTTGAAGTATCTTGATATCCATTTTGGGTATTGCTTTTATAAAAGCGGCGTGTGATACTGAGTTGACTTACCATCAAAGAGATAGCAATACAGGAGGTCTTGAGGGGTGTAAACATGTGAAATGTGTGCAATACAAGTGCGCAGTGCGCTAGTGGATGCGTATGAATAAGTAGATCGATTAACGCTCCATTGCATGCAGCTCCAATAGAATCACTGTGCTTGGCCACGTTGTCGTATGCATGCAACCTCAAGGTTGGAAAACGTACACGTGTTGACGCCACGAGCGTCGCAACTATGACGAACGTGCTGCCATTGCGATCTCTACTGACTGCACCCGCGCGCAATGACGTCCCAGGTCTTTGCGTGCTCGCTTTGGACATAGAGCTTGTCCGTGAGGTTTGCAACAACACACGAGTGGTTTGGCAGAATGACCATACGCTGTCCGATCGGTGGCGACGCAATGCCGTCGACGTGCTGGATCCAACCGTGTTCCTCTGAAAGCTTCGCAAGCTCAAAGCACGTGGTTTCGCGTCCGTCGCGCAGTGCGACGCAGTTGTTCGTCGGTGGACGTTCGAGGAGCGCAAAGTCGTCTTCGTAGAACGCAAGCCCATAGCAGCTTGTGCCAAATGCGCCGCCTGCAACTGCACGTGGACTATGGCGTGCAAGAGAGACCCAGTACACGAGGTTGAGCACACCAGCATCAGCAGTAGCGAGAGAGCCAGACAGTCCGTTGGACTGAACGTACGCATCGGAGCTCAGGACTTTCGAGCCCGCATCGAGGATGAAGTGGTACTTGTTGGAGCTCACAACCGTCGCGAGCACACCAAGTGCGACGTCCTGGATCGAAAACAACCCAATGTTGACTGGCGTGCGGTCCAAGAAGACGTAGTTCCCAGGCCGGATCTATACGTTATGTTTATGCGGCAAACGAGTCCGTCAGACAAAGGCGAGAGGGGGAGAAGTCAAGAGTGTGTAGGTTAGATGGACGCAACCTCTGTGATGCCGACAAAGCTCTCGCGTGCTGGCTCTGTGAGCGTACTCCCAACTGATACGACAGGCACAGCGATGTCATTCTGCAGTTGTTGGATCCGCATGCACACAAAACTGTTGTAAGTTCTACAACGCCATAGAAGGCAAAGAAGCGTCTGCAGCTGGCTGCGAAACACACCTGCTCGAGCGCGCTCTTGATGCGCACGAGGATACTGCGCTCGGTCTCTGCGATTGTTGCACACTCGTGCACAGACTGGCTTGCGTACGCGTGTCCTGTGTACACGATTGTAGCAGTAGCAGTTGTTGTAGTGGCAATAGTAAGCACCTACTACGTCGTCGAATCATCCTGGATGCGCACCCACAACAATGGCATCATTGGCAGCACCTGCATGCGAGAGCAGCCCTGCAAAGACAAGATGCGTGGACTGGACAATGCGACGCGCAAACTCGAGAATGCGCGGATCACTCTCTTCCAGTCCGACACGGTGGTAGCCAACGTCGATGTGAAGCAACACGTGCACGTGGTAGTCACACGCCGCTGCTGCTTTTTCGACTGCATCGATGCCGTTCACGCTGTCGACTGTGATGCGCAGCTCGACGTCAAACTGTTTTGCTGCAACGAGCAGCTCGCTCACTTTGCGTGCCTGTACGACCGGGTATGCGACGAGCATGCTCTTGAGCGCAGATAGCCCGCTGTGGAGGAATGCGAGCGCCTCGGCAGGCTTTGCGACAGTGATGCCGCTCGCACCAGCTGCAAGTTGCAGCGCCGCGATCTCCACGGTCTTGTGGGTCTTGACGTGTGGCCGCAGCTGGACGTTGTGCGCATTTGCGAGCTCCTGCATGCGCTGGATGTTACGTTGCAGCCGCGCTTCGTCCACAACCACGCTCGGCGTGTCCATCCGCTCGCGCATCGTCATTAGAGTTGGATCGGTGTTCTTGCTGATGCGAATGAGCAAATTGCTGCAAATCAAAATCGACTAAGCTTCAAGGAAAAAATACCGGTATGTCCGTATATTTATTCAATGTTCATATCAGTGTCACTATTTTGATAGTCCATTTGGTTTGGAGACAATTATATGCGTAGTATTTTGAAAGTAAACCGATCTCCTTGTTTTATACTGTCAAATGTATATTTCGTAAGACGCAAAAAATCATTTCTCTCATTTGTATTTCACAAAGTTCAGTAAGTTTACACCTTTCATTTCGAAGAAATAGAATCACAACAGGGAGCATGTAGATTTTAGCACTACTAGACCATGGTAGCGTGTTTCGATTCCGACTGCCTAATTTTATGCTGTTAGTGATTAGCCTTTAAATGTTAGACTAGTGCAGGACAAGCAAACAATCAAAACAAAACCAAAAAGACTACAACTACGACGTCGCGCCGCAAATGTGTACTAGGCTCAAGGTTGAACCTTGTGAAAATATCTATTGTATCAACATATCGCTATCTACTTTTACATATGCGTGTATACAGACGCGTGTCAAAACTAGTATGTACGTACAGCGAAACATTTCAAGGTGTACCGTTCCCCTAATTTTATACTCTCAATTGTTCATTGAGCAAAATGCAAAAAAACAACTCATCGTAAAAGACTGCGACACAAGGTCGCACCGCCGCCGTACGTGTGTACTACTCAAGGTTGTCACGTGTGAAGGCATCAGCGACATGCTGTATTCGCTGTACATCATCAACAAGTCGGGCGGGCTCGTGTACCAGCAGGACCTGAGTGCCGCAGCACCGAAGCTTAGCACGAACGATCACCTGCGCCTCGGGTCGACGTTCCACAGCATGCATGCGATCGCGGTGTTGGTGCGTGCGTTGCGCCACACAAGCGCTGTCCATCGCATATGTTCGTCACACTTACACAACGGCGTTTGCTTGTTTGTGCAGGCCGCGCCAGTCGCGAGCGGTGGCATCGAGGTGCTTGAGACCGACACGTACCGACTGCAGTGCTTCCAGACGCCGACAGGGCTCAAGTTCTTCCTCACAGCAGCGCTCGGGACGCCCGACCTCGACGCCGTGTTACGAACGGTCTACGAGCTCTACGTCGACTACGTGCTCAAGGTGCGTTCGTCTCTCTGTCGATCTGCTACGTCGCGTTCCTTCTCCTTCATCCGACTCCCACTTGGACACCTTGGTTACAGAACCCGTTCTACGAGCTCGAGATGCCGATTCGCTGCAGTCTCTTCAACACGGGGCTCAAGACGTTTGTCGACAAAGTCAATTTCGAAAGCACGCGGCGACGACCACAGGGCGCAGAGCTGTACTAAGTGCACCAAATTACCACCTACGAAAAACAGCACTCGATACAGTTCACTCGCTCTTTCGTTATCTTTTTCTCTCGCTCGATCGTTCAATGTAGACCACCTTGTTGGACGCTCTCAAACCTAGTGCTCTGCTGCTCGCTCGTCACGCCTGCTGTCGTTCAGCACCAACGCCCCATCGCCGCAAAACTTGTTTGCGCGCCAACTGCCTTCGTAGAACGTCGGACCGCCGTCGCTTGCAACGGACGTTGCTGCAAACGTGAATCGCCCGACGCCGTCGCACGCGTCGTCGCTCCACGCACCGTCGTAGACACTGCCGTTTGCGTACGTGCACGTCCCATGGCCGCAGCGCTGGTTGCCGACCCACTTGCCGACGTACACGTCCCGCGTCCGCGCGTTTGTAAACGTCCCAACACCGTTGCGCTTGCCGTTGCGCCACGCGCCCGTGTACGTCGAGCCGTCGCGGAGCGTCGCCGTGCCGTGGCCACTGCGTCGGCCAGCGTGCCACTGCCCAGTATAGCGCTCGCCCGTTTGTGCGTGGTCGCTCGTCCCGTCGCCGTCTGGGAGATTGTCACGTGCCGTGAGCTCGCCGTCGTACGTGCATACGCCGTTGGTGGAGTCGTCGTAGCGCTCGATGCGGCCGCGCATGCGCTGGCGACTGTTGTCGCTGGACCACGTCGCGACGAGTTGCGAGCCGTCAGTGAACGTCGTCGTGCCGCTGCCGCTCTTGACGTCGTTCAGCCAGTGGCCGTCGTGCGATTGTTCGACACGCACGTTGTGCTGTGCGTTCGCAGCAGCTGGAGGAAGAGGACGCGATGGAGAAGAAGCGACGTGGTACTGCTGGATGCCGTCGCCGTGGCGCATGTTCCGTTCCCACTGCCCAACGTACACGTCGCCATTGCTATAGACCATCGTGCCCTGTCCGCATTGCGCATCGTCGCGCCACGTGCCGTCGTACACGTCGCCATTTGCAAACGTACACTTGCCGACGCCGTGCCGCAGCATCACAGAAGCGCTGCTCGCACTGCTGGGGGACGGGACGGCAAGCAGCTCGCCGACGTACACGTCCCCGTTGTCGTAGTGCTGCGTCGTCATTCGGTTTGCAGCAGCGTCCGTAGCGTCGCTTTCGAGATTATCGACCCGCTGCTGCGGCGTCCAAAAGTGCAGTGCGCTCGTCGTGTCGACTGCCGCGTTCGTGAGCGAGTCGATGCCGCCAAACACAAACAGCGACTTGCGGTCGTGCGACGCGACGCTCGCGTGCGCCACGTAGCTTAGTAGCCCTGCGTTTGGGAGCGCGAGTTCGCGGACGGTGCTGTTTGCAATATCGAGTAGCACATACGTTGTTGGTGCGATCGCTGCGTGTTGCACCGAGTAGCCGCCATAGACGACAACAAAGTCGCGTGCAGCCTGCACGTGCTGCTCGTCCGTGGGCTCTGACGCGGCAACGTCACTCACCAGCACAACGTTGCCGTTCGATTCGTCGATAGGCAACACAAGCGACAGCGCCGTGCAGCAGCAGCGCGCAGTCGTCGCTTCAGCTCGCAGTAGCGCACTGTCGTTGAGAGGCGTCGATGGCGTGAGCACAAGCGTTGACCACGCGTTCGCAGCAACGTCGAGCACAAAGACGTCGCTCAACATCGGCGCGCTTGGTGACTCGGTTTGCTTACCGCCGAGCACGACGACCCGACTGCTGTCGTCATGCAGTGCAACTGCACGATGGTATGCAAGCGGTAGTGGGCTCGTTCCTGTTGGCGTGAGCTGGCTCCATCGTACTGCTGTTGATGTCGTCGTCGAAGCGGTTGCCTCTAGTATGAGCAGCCAGATGTCGGACAGTAGCTTCCCACTTGCATCGCGGCCGCCGAGAACGAGCAGTGCGTCGTCTTTCAATTGGTTGTCGTCACTATCGACACTACTGCCGGCAGCAGCGACCTTGACGCACGCACTCGCGTGCCACGCACGTGCGCATGGCGCTGGGGGTGACCCTCCGGACGTTGTCGAGTCCGTCGCGCCATCGTGAACTGCAGCCGACACACCGAGCGCTCGACATCGCAGCACACTTTGCGCAAAGCTCAGTGCGTACACGTCGCTCAAACAATTGTTGATTGCTGCTGCTCCTGTCGGTGCGACTGCGACAGGGGCACACACATCGATGCGCTCGCCGCCAAACACGTACACGTCGTTGCTAATTGTGACGACCGAGTGGCCGATGCGACGTACGAGTGCACCATCGATGTCGTAGCTCTCGAGCCACGTATGTGTGCTCAGATCAAACAGATCGAGGCGCGAAGTTGCTTGGAACGCGTCGAATGGCAGCTCGTGTCCGCCGACGAGCACTGCGCTGCAGAACGACGCATGCGGCAGTCAGTTGCAATGGATATTGCAGCATACCACAACTATGTACTGAGGCATCGCGTGTGGGAGATAATAACTCGATAGCGCGTACATGTGTCCGTTCAAGAGCCCGGCGCATGCGCCTGAGAGCGCATACTGAATAGATTGGCGCTGCTCGTGTCCATCCTGTATAAGCTCATTACCGCGCGCAGCATGGACTCTCCACGGTGTGTACTCGCGTGTCTGCATAGCGTGTATACGCGCAAGGACGCGAATAATCTAGTCAGATAAACGCTCCTCTTACTCTTGATCGTGCGCATTGATCTCACTCTTGCGCCAACCATGCCGAACAATGTACAAGTACCTGCAGAGCTTTGAACTCTTGCGACACGCTTGCCATTACTTATGTCGAGTTCCGCAATGCAAGCTGCACGTCCAAGTGCGTTGCACGGTCACATGCACTTGCTGTCGTTTGTTCAAGAGGTCTGCTTCAACTCAAACCGAGAAGCAAACGACCTCTTGAACAAATCCGTTGCGCAGCTCCAGAAGCTGCTCTCCTGTTCCAGTGCCGATACAATCGAGTAAGACAGCATCAACAGTACCGCATTTATATTTTTATCCAATATATAAATAGCTTTAGTCATTACACACCGCATCACCATTGACAACATCCGCGTACCACCACTCTTAGTAACTTTTGCTGTTGCATTGTTGGTCTTTCCGTTCACTTCAGACCGAGGTGCGAAGTTGCTTGGAACGCGTCGAATGGCAACTCGTAGCCGCCGACGAGCACCGCGCTGTAGAGCGACGCATGCAGCAATCAGTCGAGCGATAAATTGCAGCTTACAGACAGCAAACTATGAACTGTAGCACCACCAAACTAAGCAAGTGATATGGCGAGAGAAAAACTTTCGAACTTGTCAGTGATAACACCGACAACACCTTCCTGACCAAGTTGCAAAGCAAACACCGCAACCTCAAGCACATTGATAAAAAGTATCGCATAGATTGTAAACTAGTCCAGAGGACAGCTCGATAGTATATATCGTTGCAGTTTCATTCGTATACACTTGAGACACACTTTACACAAACATAGAATTATACGCTATAACGTTATTTTATATTAGTATCGCAAGAATCATGAGTTATTGTGCGATCACCGTGACATTTTGCAATATGGCAATAAATAGGACAATGCTATATATACCATTAAAAACTACTTTGTGTCGTAGCTCGCTGTTAAATATTCTTTTGTTAGAGCAACAGTAAATACACGTATGAAATTCATTTATTTAAAGTGGCCTCATTTGAGATCTGAAGAGCACATAAAGCACTACTCGATAGAAAGGTACGCAATTTCGCATCATCAATTGGTGCAAATTTCAGTCAGAACCACTAAAACCACGAATATCCATGCGTAAGGAGCATCTAACATCAAAACCTCTGGTCACAATGTTTTGATTACTTGTAAGTATTTTCCCCATCCCGAGATCGCTAAAGCTACGAGGGTCTTAAGACTTTGCAACTCTCAAATGTAGGATAAATATTGCCATGTGATATGTACATCGGTCAAAACAATGTGGATATGCTGTGTATTGCTAAACATAAAGCGTACCCCGCACAATACTATCTCAAAACATAAAACGGGTAATTATTGTGGAACCCGACATTCATCGTACATTGTCTTGCGTATATTTATCAATATAATAACTACATCGCAGTGCACTGTGTCACCCCTTATCAAGCTGTTGATTTATGTAGCGACAATTCCAAAACATCATTTTCATTTTTGAACTCAGGTAATGATGATTACCTTGAAGAAGCGCATGGGCATATACGCTGCTTGCTGGCTTAGCAAAACACAACAAAGTGGTGTGCTCGGTATTTTTGGCTTTAAACTTGAGTATAAGGCTGCCAAGAAAGCAACTTATCTTTTGCTAGCAGATTTGTGTATTTTTCGATCACTTTTGCGCACTGATAAATTCAGTCAAACATATTTTTTCGTTCCACCGGCACAACTCACTAGAAAGCTATTTTTTGACAAACTGTATTAATTTTCAGAGTACACCAGCAAAATAGTATTATGGCGAAGAGAAGTGAACTACCGTCTTCGTCTTAGGGCTGGAGTCCACTTTTTCGTAATTTGTGTTTGCTTACACAATCAGATATAATGAATCATATGCAGAAGCTGTCGACTTTTACCTAATCGCCAAAATCATTATACAATCAGACACAAACATTTAAGCGTACAGCTATACAATGTGCACGGTAGTAATTTGAGGAGGGCTGAGTAACATGAATATCCATTGCCAATTGGCACAAACGTATATGTCTTTAAGATCAATGAACATGCTAACTGGTTACTCAAACGTGCTAAGTCGTAATGATTACTATAGCACTCCACTTCCCACATGCATATCCTCTGTGCATAATCAAAAGTGACTGTTGCAAGAAATAGATTAGTGTTCTTTTGATCCTGGATAATTCTTGCAAGTTGTATAGATATGTTATTGTGTATAACATATTTTCCACGCACACTGTATCAGCGATATATTTTTGCTCGATGCGTCAGCGTCTTTGTTAGTCACGAAATTGGTCAGAAGCTTCGGCGACACTATGAAAAATGCCAATTACAAATATTTGTAATTTTTTAATAGCATCATTCAAGTTTTTCACACTCCAGTGCTATTCGCCAAAACAAGGAATTTCTGTATAGACCTTAATTTCCGAATAATTGCGTTTATCAGTTGTATAGCACACAAACACTGCTATATAACAGACTAGTCACATGTAGATTGAGAAATCACACTTGAAGCTATATCGGCTGTGTGCTCTAAGTCGTGTCACCAATTGTTTTTGAGATACAACATATTTTTGTACCATCTTGTAGGTACACATACAATACCACCGTAAAAGGATATGCAGGAGACGACTTTGGCACCTAAAACCTGCCCAAAACGTTTTGTTTATTCCCCACAAATTGATGAATGCATGCGTGGCACCGTTTAGAATATGAGGTGCATACTCTAAGGCACGTATTTACCGAATAAGCGTACAAAACGAAAGTCGATTTATTCAGCGTGTTCTTGTTCGCTAGCGCGCAGGTGTCGTTTGGTACGTATTTACGCATTATTTAACGAACGGTGTTCGTGTTGAGATGAGTCAGAAATATGCAAAAGATATCTCACAGCGTCGAACCATTTCCCTCTCTGCAACTGAAACCCAAAATAATTTCAGACAGTCGCGATGATAATGAATATTGACGTTAAGATATGTAGTGCCAATGTATTCATTAATCATACACATCAATGTGGTTAAAGAAAGACGGAAAAGGCAGTTTGACGAATATTGTGACGAATTCAAATATGAACTAATATTCTAATGACGCATGCAGGCGATTTTAAGTTCGACTTCGTCAGACATAAACCAAAATAGCACGACTCACCCGTTCGGCCACATCGAGAGAAAAACAAAAAAAAACACCCTTGGTCAAAATACAGCTCGGGAAGAAATACCACAGTAGTGTTACAAACATTACCTTCTACACTATGACACACACACATACACACACACATACACACACACTTGCTATCTGCCACCCGCGGCTCCTTCGTCTTTTCAAACAGCGAGTGATCGGTGTGTCGATTTAAGCACACACGATGATGTTTGATAGTATGTACAGTGATGTTGCGGTCAAGTGCCGAAGATTTTGCTGCCAACGACAACTGCAATCTTGCAATGAACTACGCCAAGTCCGAAGTAGTTTATGTTGATGTTGCGTTTGCTGCTGTCAATGTGCTGATACGGTATAGCTGCTGATGTCGTTGTTGTTACTTCTGTTATTGCCTACTAATTTGTTAAGATCATAGTTCTACCAACATGGTGGATGCCAAAAGTCACACATTTTGACTGCTGTGTAGAATGGTTCCAACGAATTCATTTGAACATTTCGAAATTCGCCAAAACAAGTCGCCGAATCCTTGCTAAAACTCTCAATTATCGGTATGTAGACGGCGACTATTATTATGTTTAATTGGTCACTCTAGTTTAGTTGTCACACACCAAGCATATACAAGCATTTACTGCTATTACTGATCATGATAGTGTGCTACTGTTTATATATACGATTTTAAGCCATCGACGATATCACCACTTACTGCAACTTACGGCTAGTATAGCTCGACCCTACGAGTTTTATCTAACCGCGGTATTAATTTTCTTTCATTTTACAGACGAGTGGATGTAGCAAACTAAGTACCTCAAGCGAACCAACTTGATGAGGTTTTAAGCATCGACAAAGACACCACATCACAATGTAGGCAATATGATCACAGCATAGCTGAGCCCTTCTCTGTGCCACTAGATAATCAATCATTCTGATTGTAGGACATTGTGTAAAATCACATACTTTGTATGTGACAAACAATGACTCAAATTAACCGCTTGCTCAAGCTCTATTTGCTAGAATTCATCACATGCTAATTGTTGCATTTGCGTGTTAAATCATTTTTGTGTTATTACAAGGCGTTTAAGGTGAAAAATACGTTAAAAGGCAATTTTTGTCACAGCGCATTGTAATTTGTATGGTTGTAAAAAGCGCGTTCATTTTTCTTGTGACTGGCATATTTCGGGCTAATACAACGAACAAACGATAAAGATACAGTCTCCATTTCACGATAAGTTTTTCGCTGATTTTATCAACTCATCCAACGAAAATGATGGGTGACAAAAATTAAAACTAATATTGCCTATAAAAATTGAAATGAGCGAGTTTTTATTGGATGGGGGAACTTCAACTGGACAACAAAAACTCAAACGTGCGATTGTTTAGTGGTACAGAGAAGTATAATCGAGATCCATTTGTTGAATCACTTTGATGCGCACGTATTGCACTCGAGTTATGAGTTGGTGAAGTGTCGCTGTGGGTGATACAAATGCAATTGATTCGTGTCGTTCATTTATATACGTATCAGATAAATAGATGATCCACCAATTTGCTTAGTATTTACTACTGCATTTTTAGTCCGTTTCTACATTAGCGCGACCCATAGATGTATCTGTTGCTGAATACCAACGGCTCGTTTTTCATTATATCTCAATATGTTTATTACTGCTCGCTATAATATACCCGAAATGACTTATTATAGTGTATTTTTATGGGCAATGACAAAAACTCTGAATGCATATTTATCACGTGCTCTCATAATTTTGCGATAAATAAAAGCAACAGTCCTTAGTATTTTGCAATAACTTATAAACGATTTCAAAATGTAATGTGGCTGCGTAAATAGTTTAATTTGTAACGTTGTCTGGTGAATGATACCATTTGCAAAATGATTGAATTTGATTGGTGGAGCAAAAACCGGTAAAATACGAGCTGACTGCTGACGATGGATAACTGGTGATTAGATGAGCAAGTTTGCCAGGTGTAATTTACAGTAAACTTCAGCTTACAGAAGCGTGGCATCGTTCAAGGCAACACGCGAGTTATATTTACACATAGTTGCTAGTTGAATTGCGAAAGCACATAAGACTTCACCATTGGCAGGCAATAGTATTGTTGTATAGACATTGCCTTCGCAGTAACAATACTGTCATTGAAACTGAAAATATATATCTTCTTTAGCGTACCTCAAGGTCAGTTTTTTCAGACTTTAAAGTTTTAGCGGGTAAAAGCAAGTTCAGTTTTTGCCACAAAAACCATATGTAAACTGAGTAATATGTAAGGCTATATGTATACTACACTTTGCAGGTATTGGGCTCGATGTGTGAGTTTGTCAAGTGTCTCAATCTAAAGGTGAGTAGTTTCATGCGTGATATGAATGTGCAATTGCTGATACAGACTGAAATGGGTGTTTTTGTATTGTCTCAATTTATATAAGTCCGTGGATATTTTTGTCCTACAATGCAAGCAGAATTCATATATTTGAGCTGGACCAACTTCAATGTCTAATTTCACAGATTAGACAGAAAAACGATGTGATGAGTTTGAAGCGCGGCGCAGATCAGTAGCGCTTTCGGCGTACTTGCTGCCGCAATGCACACGACCTCTCTGTACATGCGCACGAGTTGCGCTCGAAGCTGTCGTTGCTGCTGCTGCTAGTCACTTTGCAATCTGCCTCCGTCGAAGCGCATCTTGAGCAACCTCTGCCTTCCGTTTTCGATTCCACCGATCACCGACACGCACCATCAAGCGACACGATGACGACGACCACGACGACGCACACCGAGCACGTCGACTTGAGCAGCTTGCGCGTGGGCATCCCGACCGAGCTACCCGCGCACCCAGGGCCGCACCCGGACACGAGCATCCCGAACGCACCGCGTCGACGTGCCGACCTGTCGCAGAATGAACGCGTGCTCGCAGTGCAGAACGCGCTGCGGTACTTCCCAGTGCACCAGCACGACGTCCTCGCACCCGAGTTTGCGCAAGAGCTCAAAGACGAAGGCCATATCTACATGCACCGGTGCGTCCATGTGTGTTGTGTGTGCTAAGCGCCCCATTTAGCGATTGCTCCTGACGCACATCGCTTCGTGTGAATGCGTATGCATATCTGCAGGTTCCGTCCAACGGCGTACGAAATGAAAGCGTACCCGATCGATGCGTACCCTGCAAAGTGCAAACAAGCAGCTGCTGTGATGCTCATGATCATGGTGCGTATGCTCCTCGTCTACATGCATACTCCCCCTCCATAAACCCTCGTGACACCCGTGGTGTCCTCGTCGATATGCATAGAACAACCTCGATCGCCGCGTTGCGCAGTTTCCAAACCACCTCGTCACGTACGGTGGCAACGGCAGTGTGTTCCAGAACTGGGCACAATTCCACTTGACGATGGCGTACCTCTCGAGCATGAGTGCCGACCAGACGCTCGTCATGTACTCGGGTCACCCGATGGGGTTATTTCCATCGAAGCCCGATGCACCACGCGTGATCATTACGAACGGCATGGTCATTCCCAACTACTCGAGCCGCGATCAGTACGACCGGCTGTATGCACTGGGGAACTCCCAGTATGGACAGATGACTGCAGGGAGTTACTGTTACATTGGACCCCAGGGGATCGTCCACGGGACGACGATTACGGTCCTGAACGCGTGTCGCAAGTACCTCGAGAAAGATTCCATGCACGGCGTCGTGTACGTCTCGAGTGGCCTGGGCGGCATGAGCGGCGCTCAGCCAAAAGCTGGTGTCATCAGCGGCGCCATCTCCGTAACGGCAGAGATCGATCCGTCAGCAGTTGCAAAGCGCCACGCACAAGGCTGGGTCGACGAAGTCGCAGCGGACTTGGATGCGTGCATCGCACGGATTCGAGACGCCCGTAAAGCCCAGCAAGCGGTGAGTATTGCCTATGTTGGGAACATCGTGACGCTGTGGGAACGATTGGCCGACGAAGCCGACAACGGCGAGCTGTTGGTCGAACTCGGGTCCGATCAGACGTCGCTCCACAATCCGTACAACGGCGGGTATTACCCCGTCGATCTGACGTTTGACGAAGCACAAGACGTGATGATCGCTGACCCAAAGCGGTTCAAGGCGCTCGTCCAATCGAGTTTATGTCGCCATGTGGCGGCCGTCAATCGCTTAGCAGCACATGGGATGCGGTTCTGGGACTATGGGAACTCGTTCCTGTTGGAAGCGAAGCGCGCAGGCGCGGACGTCCTTGCTGCTGTTGCAGTGGATACTGTATCCGAAGACGCAGCGAGTGGATCGCCACGCGAATTCAAGTACCCGTCGTACGTCCAGGACATCATGGGCGACATCTTCTCGCTCGGGTTTGGTCCCTTCCGATGGGTCTGTTCGTCTGGGGACGCACGCGATCTGAAAGCAACTGACGCAATTGCGAGCCGCGTGCTCCATGCACTGCTGGACGCAGCGCCGCCACGTGTCGCAGCGCAACTGCGCGACAACATTCGCTGGATCGACGCGGCCGATGCGAACGACTTGGTCGTCGGCTCACAAGCGCGGATCCTGTACGCGGATCGCGACGGCCGCCAGAAGATCGCGCTCGCGTTCAACGACGCAATCGCTGCTGGTACGATCAGCGCACCGGTGATCTTGAGTCGCGACCACCACGACGTCAGTGGCACGGACTCGCCGTTCCGCGAGACGTCGAACGTCTACGACGGCTCGGCGTTCTGTGCCGACATGGCGATCCACAACGTCATCGGTGACGCTGCGCGCGGGGCGACGTGGGTCGCGATCCACAACGGCGGTGGCGTCGGGTGGGGCGAAGTCGTGAACGGTGGGTTTGGGATGGTCCTGGATGGCTCGGCGGCTGCCGCAGCGAAAGCAACGTCGATGCTCGGGTGGGACGTGAACAACGGCGTCGCCCGTCGTGCGTGGGCACGGAACGACAATGCGCGATTTGCGATCGAACGGGAGATGGTCGCAGAGCCACTGCTGCGCGTGACGCTCCCCAACTTGGCGGACGCAACGCACGTGCGCGACGTCGTCACTCAGTTGTTTCCATAATGAGCTTGAACGACTGCGTAGAAGGAGTAGGACGACAGCGTTTGGGAATCAAATGCATGTCTACTCAGGACAGTGGTGTGTAGCGGGCTCTCAACTGCAACAGAGGGATTAAACAGCGTCCATTGTATTCATGTCGCATCGATTCGTTGCTATCTGCTGTAGTATCTGTCGCTTGCAACTCACTCGACAAGTCCAATCGCTTCGATCTCCCGCCGCGTGCGCGTCGCGTACGCATACGAATAGCCATTCGTGACAGTGACGACGACGTACGTATCGTCGTCGTCTTTGCGTGCAAGCTTTGCTTTCACGTGCGTTCCGTCTTTTAATCGCCGACCAATAAAGCGATCGTCCGTCGTACAGTACGCAATCGCACGGCCGTCGTTCAGCACACCGTGCACGTGGACGCGTCCGTCCGGCGCCACTACGAGCTCTGCTGCTGCGTCGCCGCGATTATCCTGTGCGTCCATGTCGCTGTAGCTCGTGTCGCACATGATCACTTCCGTAAAGCCAACAGCTGACGACGTCGTCAGCCGCGGCTGCTTGATCACCGTCGGGCAGTTCCCATGCGGCGTGTGGCCAACAACGACGCGCGTGATCCCACTCGCTGCAAGCGCCTGCGCAATCGCGTGCGGCACACGCGTCGGCATCCCTGACGCATCGACGTGCCGTCCCATCACAACGCTCGCGTGCGCCGTTGGCAATACGTACTCGAGCAGCGCGTTGCCGCCCCGCGTCGATCGATCCGGCGACCACACTGGCTGGATGAGCCATTCAGCGATCTGTTGTTTATACCACGCGTTCAATGCATCGACCCACTCGTGGACGGTTCCAAAGCACGCATCATCGCTGCTGGTGCCTGGAATATGGTGCAACGCACTCACGGCGTCGTCATTGTCAGCATGTGCGCCATTCACGATGCCGCCGTGGACAAACAGCGTGTCACGGACGATGAATGCAAGGCTCCCGAGCTCCAAGTACTCGCGCACAGCGCCCCCAGCGTCGACGCTATCGAGATACGACGCTACTACTGCATCGTCATCGACTGCTGGTGCTGCGTCGACACGACTGCGCCGTGCTGTTAACTCCGTGCGTCGGCGTTCAAAGTCGCCTTGTGCCCCCATCGTGTGCTCGAGCATCCACTGGAGGCGATTCACTTTGGTGTTCGCAGCTGCCAAGCGCGCAGAAGCGTCAGCGTTTGCGCCATCGTTGTTATTGTCGTGTGATTGGGACGCGTGGTGCATGAGGAACGTCTCGAGCGTCACGCGCTTGTCGAGTGGGACCCACGCGGGTCCATCGCGGATCTCTACGCATCGAAAGAGCAGAAGTAAGTCGGTGGGACTGGTGTGTGTGTGTGTGTGTCACTCCTAAGCGACGCTGGTGCTGAATCGATGGATCGCCTGCTAGCCTCCCAGTCACTATGTCGTACGTACGTTTCGCCATCGTGTGTAGATCCATCTCACTGTCGCTCAGTTCGGATGTGAAGCGCATCTTGTTGACGTCGCGATTCCCAACGAGCAACACGACGCGGTCCGGATACTTTTTCTTCAATCGCACGAGCTGCTCGTAGCATCTGTCGATTATGATTGCGTAGTGGTGGTGCAGAAGTGAGCATGTGTACGATGTGGGTGCGCAAAGCATGGCCAAACGTACTGCAGCGTCTCGCCGCCTTTGTCGCCTGCGTCGCCGCCGTAGACGAGGAAACAGTCGTCGAGCAGTTCGAGGTCGCTGTCGTCCGCGGATGCGTCTGTCGCTGTCGCCGCTGCTGCTGCTGCTGCAGGCTGTGTTGTACGTGGTACGAGACGCAGACACTTTGAGTGACGCACAACGTTGCGTACGTAGGCAAAATTTCCCTCGACATCTGTAAGGTAGCATATGCGTCGCGCTGCTGCAGCTGCGGCCGACATGCTGAGAAGCGACGCGATCTTCATGTGCTTATTTTGCCTGAAATTTGTTATATTGGCACGAAAGTATTGAGACGCGAGAATATATTCCGGTATATCGGTACTCCTACTGCCAAAGAATTGTTGTCTCTAAAAATGCAAAGCTTGTGGCAGAAATCGAGCCAAATGTTTTGCCAGAGACTCGCTGACGTGCAACAGCTGAGCCATTGAAAATCGACGGCCGACACAAATCGCGAGACACGACATCACCAATATGATCGGAGCGCGCATCGTCACGCCCGCGCTGCGCAGTGCGCTGGCACCATGGACGCTAACGACGTCGACTGTTGGTGCGTCTGCTTGTATTATATCATTCCATTCTACAGGCAGGTGCGATTGCGATGTCGACGAGCGTGCGCGTGCGCTCATTCCACACTCGCATGCATCGACATCGTACACAACTGCTCACTTTGCGTCTACGTGTGTCATTGTGCCTTCGTTTGGGCGGTCCCATGCACGCTCCACCGCCACGTTATATAGCCCGCCAGCCAGCGTTTGTTAACACTGTCGCACCGATGCCGCTGCGCTTTGCGAATGTGCTGGAATCGCTTGAAGCTTCGTTCGAGCGCATTCGCCTCATGGACGAGACGCCGATCGCCATGGAGTTGCTCAACCGCAACGCCCGTCGCCCCAAGAAGGTGTGTTCGTGCGCGCATGTCTATAGCATCCATGAACGCATTGCTAACGGATCGCTTGTATTTCCACGCGTCGCTCCATCCACTCGTGGCACAGGCGAACCACGGCAAGCGGCCATGCTCGCACCACCGCCGACGACAGAAACGTCTCAGCCGCCGTACTGCATAAGCATCGAGCGCGCTGCGACCACTTTGCGAGGCGAGTTAGATTGTGACGAAATCCTCATCGTCGCCGTTCTAGAGAAGACAGAGAGTCAGAGAGACTGAGACCATGCGCATCCCCACCCACCCACCACCACGTCAATGAACGTCAATACCTGCAGCGTCGTTCCTCCATCTACATCACATACCCACATCGTCATACGATTCGTGTCATCACGTCACATTGATGTGTCCTATTCAAAAAAAAATACTTGCGCTCTCGAGTTGCGCGTCGCGCTTTTGACACTCGTCGTCGCCCTCTTTCCAGTTCTCTACACTCGTCTCTCTCTCTCTCTAACACTCTCTCGCTCTCTACCTCGCATCTTTGCCGTATGCTACACCCACACGCTCGCTTGCCATTGTCCTCTCATCATCAAGTACACACCTCCGGATCGTCATGTTCCCATCGGTTCGTCCTCGGCACTTGCTGTACCACCATGCGCGCCATCGTCGCCATTGCTGCTCGTACCATTGCCACCGCTCTGGAGCTGCCGGTACTGCTGCGTCACGGCCGCACGCCGGCGGTCGTCCATGAGCTGCTGCTGGAGCTGGAGCTTCCGCACGTGCTCGCGCAGGTCGTGGCAGCGGGGGACTTTGCATTCGTACTGCCGACACTGCCGTGCGTGGAGCTGCAGCAACGCCCACACGCGTCGGCAGATCGTACAGCCGCCGTACGCGCGCAACTTGCACTGTGCGCCGTGGCGCATGAGCTCCTTCATCTTCTCGCAGTTCGACGACCCGCAGTTCCCATCTGCGCAGCTGCTCGAGTGCACGAGCAGCTGCATGTGGAGCTTCACGTTCTTCGCACGGTGTTCGCGCAACCGACGCTGTTCGTCCGTGAGCGCTGCGCCGTTCGCACTGCCGGCGCCCGCAGCACCATTCGCACCACCGGCGCCACTCGTCGGGATCATCTCGAGCGGATGTTCGTGCTTTTCTTTCTCGTAGCACGCGTCGCACACGTCAAAGTCCGGACACGTGTGGCAATGCCACCGATTGCCTGCGACAATGTCCTGCGTACATGCGTTGCACTCATAGATGTACGCATTCGGGTTCGGATTCCCCAAGTGATACAGCGCCATCATCGACGAATGTTTTGCGCGACGGAGTTCGTCAAACTGGTAGTGGTTCCCTTGACACAGACTCAGGAACGCTTGGCGCGTATCGAAGAACTCACTGTCTTTCACTTCATCCGGGTCGACGATCGTGCTCGGAATGTCCATCACCGTGCGCGTCAAGACGCTCAAGCGCGCAGCGAGCTTTGGTGTCCGCGACGCGCGCTGGTAACAGTCGTCACACAACACGGTCTGGACGATCTTCGGGTTCAAACACACCTCGGTCGTCGTGTTCATATCCTGCCACGTGACGCCCTGGAGGACTGTCGTGTTGCAGACGCGACAGCACGGATGGAGCTTGACGACGAGGAAATCGTCTTTCATCGGCTCGATGACTTCCCCGAGCTTGAGCATCAACGGATCCGTGATCGTCCGATCGACCGCTTCGAGCGACGTGATCGGTCCGTCTCGCTTTGGCTTGCTCGTCGGCGCCGCTGCACTGGCGGTCGTCGTAATGCTGCTACTACTGGTGCTACTAGCCGCCGCCGCAACAGCGTCGTCTGCACCAGCGTCGGTGTCGTCCGGCTCGTCCTGGTCGCCTGCAGCGTTCCCGCCACTCTCACCATCCGACATCGCAACGTTCTCCGCGTCGACTGTTGTAGCCTCGGCAGTCGCTACTGCGGCTGCATTCGCCCCCGTCTTGCGCCGCTTGATCGGTTTCTTCGCTTTCGACTTCTTGCTGCCTCGCTTCGGCGGCTCGACGACGACGACGACTGCCGGCGCCGCTGCTGCTGCAATCGACTGCTTGCGCTTCGACGCCGCTGCTTTCTTCGCAACGACTTTCTTCACCGCAGCCGGCGGCGGCGGTGGCTTCTCGGCCTCAATCTTATCGATCAGATCTTCGGCCAAGCCGACCCAGTAGTCACCTTCAAAGTATGGCAGCGCACACGCCGGGTTGTCGTCGCGCCAGCAGTCGTCAAACATGTTTGTAATCTGCCACACGACGTTCTCTGCTTGCGCCTTGACGAGCATATCGACATACCACTGGCGCAACCGGTCGGACTTGGGTGTCTTCTGCGACTCGGGGTGGCAATACAGAATGTAATCGTCACCTTTGAGCGGCGGACACGCCCACAGATGCGCCGTGTGGAACCCGAGCTGCTTGACAAAGTCGAGGTACGCAATCAACAGCTCGTGGTAGACTTTCGTCCGCAAATGCGGCGGTTCAAAGTAGTTCACCGAGTCGAGATACGAGATGTAGACCCGCCGGGCGTTGCAATCGGCCTCCTTTTCGTCAAACTCGTGGACGTACATGCCAAACAGCAGCACCGACACGCCGTGGATCTCCTGGAACATGCAGATGCACTTCGACTTGAACCGATGCTCGTACGTGTACTTGTGCGAGTCCTTGTAGCGCTGAAACATCTTGTCGCGGACCATGAGCTGCTTCTCAATGTTCGAGACCTGTCGGACGGTCAATGCTTCGGCGGTCTGGACGTCCGACACATCACGGTGCGTCCACTTTGCTTCGTCTTCGCGCTCGTCGTGGAGCGCTTTCAAAATCCGCCGTTCTAGATAGTCCGACAGCTTCGTGCGCATCAGGTCCTTTGCGTTGAACGCATGGCGGCCGATCTTGTACTTCTGCGGTTCCTGCTTCCGATGTGCCAACAGACACTCGGGACAGAGGAACTCGCTCCCGGGCGTCGACGAGATCGCATGCGCAGGCGTCACGTTGCTCGGCAATGCGAGCGACGTTGCGCGCGGCGACTTCGTTGCGGGTGTTGATGTCGTCGTTGCTGTCGGACCGGTCGTCGCAGTGCTCCCATCGCTCGTCCCACTCTCGGTTTTCAATTGCTGCGGCTTCTTCTCGGCATCGATCTTGCCGTTGAACAACGCACAGATCTGATGGACCCACCGATTGCAGCTGTCGCACTGGACCCACGGCTCTTCGTGCACTTCGTCGTTCTTCTTGCGCGTCAGCTCCTTCTTGTTGTACACGCGGCCTTCGTTGTGCTTGATCAAATCGCCGAGCGACGCCAAGCACGGGTGGCAGCAGTGGTACTTGTTGTCGCTCGACGTGTAATAGTACGAATTCCGTCGGATCCGGCTGTTGCACTCGCCGTTGCAGTACAACACAGCGGGTTCAAACACGAGTCGCTCGACGCCACACAGCCGACACGCACTTTCTTTCGCCCGCACGGCGCACTCTTCGTCGTGGACTTCAACCTCCAACTTCCGAAGCTCGGCGTTAAAGTCCGCGAGCATGTCGGTCGCTAGATTATACACGTCCTGCTCTTCGCTGTTGTACGTCTTCGCATTCTGGAACGTCTGTCGCACGTCGACTGCAAACTGATGGAGGTTCTTGTAGATTCCGAGGTCCAACTTCTTCTTGATCGTCCCGAGATCCATCGGCCGTCGGACGATCTTGAAATAGTTTGGAATCCCCAGCACGACTGGATCGACCGGACTGCTAAAGACCCACCCAAACTTGTGCTCCATCATGCCTTTCAACAACCCTTCGAGGCGTTTCTTGAGCTGCGCCGGCGGCATCGTCGCATTGTAAAAGAGCACCAACGAATCAATGTGCGCCGCGAGATCCTCGTTGCTCAATTCGTTCAGCATTGACGTCGGTACGTCCGCGACAGCGACTGCAGCTGGCGGCGTCGGCGGCGTGATCGTCGCAGCGACGCCACCGGCAACGAGCGGCGCGGGCACCAGTGGACCCGGCGCGCCCGCAGTCAAATCGAGCTTCTCGACCGACGACGGCGACGCGTCTTTGCTTTTTGTGCTTGTCGGTTCAGTCTTGATGACCGCGCCCGCGCTGTCCATGCGTCGGTGCTCTTTCATCATCGCATTCAGCTTCGAGTTGTTCATCGTCAGTGGATCGACGGCCGCCGCTGTTGCCGCGGCTTTTGCAGTTGCTGCAGTCGCTTTCTTCGTCGGACGCGCCGTTGCGGTTGGACGCTCGCGCTTCAGCGTTACCTTGGCTTTTGGTCCGGCAACACCAGCTGCAGCAGCAGCAGCGGGGACGACAACCGGCTTTTTCACACCGCTACTGCTCGACGTCGGCGCTAAACTCGGCGGCTCCTGCAGGTCGGGTGGCATGTCGAGTGGCTTGCCTGCGACGCCACTGAGCGCCAAGTTGATCGGCATCGGCAGCTCTTCGCTCAAAATATCGTCTGGCGACTGCTTTGGCGCACCATTCCGTGTTGGCAGCGGCTGCGATTGCTGCTGTTGAAGCTGCGGTGGCATCGACAGCGGCATTGGCATCTGCTGGAGTTGCGGCGGCATCGCAAGCGGCTGCTGCTGCTGCTGCTGTTGTGGCGGCATTCGCTGCGGCGGGAGCGAGGCAGGAAACGGCATCGGTTGGATCTGCGGCGGCATTGCGATCGGATGCATCGCAGACGGCGGCAGCTGGTGCGTCGGTGGCGTTTGTAACGCGCCAGTCGTCGTCGTCGTCGTCGTTGCCGTCGATCGCGTCGTGATGATGTGCTTGACGATCCGCCGCTGGGTATTACAGCGTTTGTACTTGACGTCCAAGCTCTTGAGCGTCTCGCGCTTCTCGCTCACTTGTCGATCGAGCTGCGTCTTCACGGCACCGTCTTGCGTCGTGTTCGACAATTGCAGCAGTTGCCGGCATTCGTTCATGATCGAATTCATCTGCGTTCGGATCTGCTCGGCGAGCGTCTCGAGCTTCTTACAGTGGGAATTCAACTGCTCGACGCTCCAGCCCAATAGCTTCTGTTGAATGATCGTCAACTGCCGTCGATCTTCGTCCGTGAGACTCGCAACGAACGCATCGCTCGTGGCAGCAGCAGCAGCGGTTGGATGGCTACTCATCGTCGTTGCTGTTGTCGTTGGTTGTGGCGGGCCAGCGACTGCACGCGGCTGCAGCGGCGTGTGTAGTGCCGTGTGGCTGGACGGTTGTGCAGTTGGCGGCAGTGGACGCTGCGCCATGTTGTTCGTCGGTTGCGCGCCACTACCAGCAGTTGCGTAGTTGTTGTTCATGTTGTTGTGCAGTTGCGATGGCGCGATCGGACTCATGGCAGTGATCATCCCTGGCTGCAATGGCATCGTTGGCGTTGTCGATTGCTGCTGCTGGAGCTGCGGCGGCATTGGAATCGGCATCGATTGCTGCTGCTGCTGCTGCTGTTGCATCGTTTGCTGATTTGTTCCACCTCCTCCTCCTCCAGCAACATTCGCTTGCTGCTGCTGCTGCAGTTGCTGCTGCGGTGTCGTCGCATTCGCTGTTGGATTGCCGGCTGCGCGGCGGCGTTGCGTGACCGTGTAGATCTGCTGCAGTGCGCGCTCGGCGTCGAGCATCAGCTGTCCGTTCTTCTCTTTCACTTCAACTGGGAAGCGCACGACTTGACACACGAGACACATCGGGTTCGTGCACTGCTGGAAGTGCGACAGTACGTACTTGGACGAGATGCAGTGGCTGTACGAGCACGAGTTCGTGTCGTGGCACGCGCCCATGTGCTGCCACAGCCGCTTCATTTCGCCACAGCTCGGCGTTGCAGTGCACGCGCCGTCGGCGGCTTTACACCACATCGCGTGGCGCAACAACAACAAGCGCTGTTGCTGCCGTTGGAGCACTTCTTTCGACCCGGCGGTTCGGATATCGCTACTCGTCATCGACTGGAGCTTGTTGTGGTACTCGGTCGTCTGCGTTTCGTCCAGCGCAGACGTCACTTGCTGCGCTTTTGCTTTGAATTGTCGAATGATCTGCGCCGACCGGCTCCGATTCGCAGCGGCGAGCGCTGCGGCTGAATTCGTCGCGCTGGTTGGCGCTGCGTCGTGCGTTGTGGTTGCGGCTGCTGCTGTAGACGAGACAGCAGCAGTTGGCGGCGGCGCAAGCGGCGAGATGCTCGCTTCCGGCATCGTTACTTTCTCCGACATGAGCGCATCGATGATCGACGACGTCGTCGTCGTTGTTGTCGATGACGCTGTCGACTGGCTCTTATGGGCGTCCTGGAGCTCCGGTGGCATCTGAATCGCCTGCGCTGCGGCCATACGCTGCTGCTGCTGTTGCTGTTGCTGTTGCTGTTGCTGTTGCTGCTGCTGTTGCGGCAGCGGCGTGGCATGTGCGACTGCTGCGGTCGCTTTCGCTGGTGCTGGCGTTCCGATCGCAGACGCACCTGGGAACGGAATCGGCGTCGCGGCAGCAGCGGTCGCTTTTGCAGGCGTTGCTGTCGTCTGAGTCGGCGTCGGCGTCTGATTCGGTGTCGTCGATCGGATCACGCGCTGGTGGTTCTGCGCAGCACGGACGATGCTCTTGAGTCGATTCTGGAGCGTCGACGTGTTTGCGTACTCGTCCCGCGTCGCTGCGATCCGATAGCATTCATCTTCCAACCGATGCGCCATCTCGGGCAACTTCTGGAGCCAGTTCGGTGGCGCATTCGCGCCCTGGCTCCGCAACACGCGCATGATGTGATTGAGCATCTCTTTCCGCAACGCTTGGTCCGCCTGCGAGTGCCACGTCGGCCGCGTTGCAGCGCTGCTCGGTGCGTTTGTTGGCGCTGCTGTGCTCGTTGCTGTGCTCGTTGCTGTGCTTGGTGCGTTCGTTGTACCAGCAGCACTGGCGCCACTAAACTGTCGCTGTGTTGGCATCGCAGGTGGGATCGCAGCAGCTGTCGTCGATCCAGCAGCAGCAGCAGCAGCGGGTGGCTTCGCAGGACGCGTCGCTTGTTGTTGCTGGTGCTGTTGCGCTTGTTGCTGTTGCATCTGTTGTTGCTGCGGCTGTTGTTGTTGCTGTTGCACGTGCTGTCGGGTGTGCTGAGTCGGATGCTGCGGCTGAGTCTGATTCTGTTGCTGCAACTGCTGCTGTTGTTGCTGGAGCATCGCGTTCTGGTGCTGCATTGCTGCAAACTGCCGCTGTTGATGGAGCATGCGCATGTATTGCTGCTGTTGTTGTTGTTGTTGTTGTTGCTGGTAGTAAAACTGCGCCTGGGGGTTCATCAACATCGCATGCTGGTGCATGTTGAACGCGTTGTTTGGATTCCCGCCACCTGTTTGCATAAACAACTGGCTCGCTGCATCAAACCCGCTTCCATTATTCATCCCAATGACGTTCGCATGCATGTTCATGTGGTTGTTCATGCTGCTGTTGGTGCTGTTGGTGGTGGAGGTGTTCCCGATGTGGTTGCTGTTCATGCTGTTCACGTCGAGCTGCTGCTGCTGGTGAGTGGTCGTGGTGGTGCGATTGCCGTGAAGCATCGCAGTCGTTGGATCCAGTGGCATCGCAAGTGGATCCATTGACGATGCGCTGCCGCCACTTGCAAGCGACGCCGGGAACGGAATCGCGTCATTCGTCATGCTGTTGCCGTTCGTTGTTCCAGCGCTCGTGGGCGAATTGAGTTCGTCTGGAAAGTCAATCATCCCTGGCGTGGCAGTATGCGCGAGTCCGTTGTTATTGTTATTGCTACCGAGCATCGCTGTCGGGTCCATCATCATCATACTATTGCTAAAGTCCAGACCGGTGGCCGTGAGGTCCATGCCATTGCCGGCAATGCCGCCGAGGTTGAACTGGTTCAAGTACCGATTGTCGCTTGGGAGCCCCAAGCCAAAGTCCCCCACGAACGAATGTGAGTCCATCGAATTGGGTCACGCAGGTTGGTGGTGGTCGGGTGCAGAGTGTTGGTCAATCACGTCTATCGTGATAATCACGCAGAAGCAGCAGTCGTGTTAGCAATTGTGAGGCGACGTAGTGGCACATAACGTCAGCTCTCATCGGTAGCAGACAAGAATGGATGTTTTCGCACATAGACACACACCGATAGGCAGAAGTCGAGTGTCAACGCACCTCTGTCTGCCGCGAAGAGGACGGCAGCAAAGTGCGCGACGCGTAGGGAGAGAGAGAGAGAGGGAGGAGAGAGCGCGAGGGACGACAGTGATCGAACACGCGACGCGAGATTAATGTGCACGCACGAGCAGACCTGTCGGGATGAATGCGCTGGTCGCTCTCTTTCGCAAATACGAGCGTGCGTAGCTCCTGATGAACGCACCCACGAGCGAACGAGCGACGATGAAAGAGGAGCGGAGCTGTGCTCCACGACGACGACGGCGGTGATGGCGTCGAGAGAGGGATGAGATGGTGAGCAGACTGCGCGCGCACGAGCGAGCGAGCGAGCGGCGTGGACCGAACTAGTGTGGTGAGCTCTGCTGCTGCGGGTCAATCAATTACTGCTTTGTTGAGTTGTTGGGGCGGCGCGGACAACAAACAACAAGCAAAAAGCGATAGAGACGGCTTTTGTGTTCTCTCTTTGTCTAGAAGACAGTGAGTCCCGTGTTTGTGGTCACTCAAGACGCTATCATACGGGACAACAAGGAGCATCGAGCAGTTTCACACATAGTTATTTGCGAGATGTTTTCAGCAATTATGCGCCTACATTTGAAATCCATTATCTTTAATGTGTTCAGCAGTCATTAGCATTTAAGAGTGAAGTACCAAATATGCACGGATCATTCGTACAACACCAAAACAATCCAATTAAGAGTACATGAATTATAAACAAAAACACCGCCTTGAGTCCTGGGCTGGTCAACTGAATTCTTCAAGAATGTCAGTTTATTTTAGACGAAGTATCTTCGTTATAGAATAAGTGAAGCAAAAGTCGATTATAGAGATCAGTCCAAGGGTATAAACCTACTACGGAAAAAAGGAACAACGCGATAAAGCATCACTTCTACGTCACCAGCAAAATTTCGAGCTCGCAGCATACATTAAGGAATTAACTACTGTTTCGATGTGTTCAGCAAACAATAGCATATTTTACAATATCCGGTGCCTAAAATGATAAAACGGAATTAAAATTCAATCGAATGATTTTGATAAGCAAACAATAGGCACGGAGCATCTGTGCACAGACAAATGCAATAAGGAGTACATTTACAGCACCCAAAATGACGAAAATGGCATCTATACTGTCTTGCTTAAAAATAACAATACTTACATAGCACATTCACTTCGATTTGGCTTATCAAATTTACTCGCAATTGTTAAGCATGCTTGATAAAAAAATGGCTGCATCAAGAGTGCAAAAGTTCAGCTATTGACGACTACAGGCGTTAACACAATCATATAATGAGCATGTCCAAGAAATGCCCCTCAATGGCACAATCATGTAAATCCAGTTTACTGTGTGTCGCTTTTCAAAAACAATGCTAGCACTATAAACAATATCTACTAATGCAACCGCAGACGGTTATCCATTAATAACGACACTTTAACGTAGCACCCAAATATGCGGTATATAACCAGCATTCTGCGTACACAATTATATAGCTATACTTGGCATAAACTGTAATTGATAATGAAAATTGCAGGACAGATATGTTCGGACATTTAACAGGTGAAGCATACAGTTATGTCAAACATAATACTTTATACAGAGCATACATAAATCTAACAAGTCATGATTGTAATGTAGTTAACACCTCAGGTATTTCATGCATACGTATGCTATATTTAAAGTGTATTACTACGAGATTTATGATACTAGTATTGAAACTCCTAGCACCTAAAAAGGTTGGCATACGACACCCGTCGGACACGCGTAGCTCCTGCAGGTGGGAATGATACATAAAAATGTAAATGTTACAGAAGATGCTGACAAAATTTCAATTTACTTCAGCTTGTCAGATTTTGTATAATATGACAGTGTGACGACAATTCTATTAAATATATGAGATTCGCGATTTTTAGCAAGACAAATTGGGATCAACATTTTCGTTCTCGAATTTACACATTACAATATAGTGTATAGCCCATAAATTGGTATGTGTCGGCTTTATATTTGTCAATACTCTAATTAATTACTATATGACATGATATTCAGCGTTGAAATGGATACAAAATTGGCTCGCTATAAAGCAATACTACAAAAAGAAAAGTAAATGCAGATTCGTGTTTATTTGTAAAACGTATTTAGTGAAGATAATATTGAAATCCTATCATTTATTCATTTTTTGGTCAAATGAAGATTGGTTGGATTTGACAGTGGATAAGTTAGCTTGACATTGAAATACTACACATTACTATTTTTGGTCAACGAAGATTGGTTGGATTTGACAGTGGATTTCAAATGAACTCACGTTGCGCATTTTATCGGGCGGAACATAATATGAAACGCCTAATTTTGTAAGTAGTTGGGTGTCAGCGCGTGTCATGAAGTTAATACTTAATCTGTTGGGAATAATAATGTGTTGTCATCTTTGGGCAAAATACCTTTATACACAAACATCTATACTACTTTATCAGTCGAGAATATAATGTGTTTGTCCTTGATCAAAACAAATATGAATTTCTACAAAATTTTATACTTTTGCGAGTCGCACTAAGGTAAGTAAATACTATCTTGATTCGCATTGTCAGTAAGACATTTCGACGTTTGTGATGTGGCACCTGATGACGATACTGCTAACGAATTAATTGCTTGTTATCGCTAGTTTATATACAACACGGACATAAACTAGTTTATCAAAAACATGGTATATTTACAGTTTCAACACAACAACACCGATATTCGTAATGTTAGCATTACATTATTTCTATAGCGTAGCACGCGGTTTGTAGTACTCCTTAGCATGATAAATAGAAATGCCCATCTCTCAAGGATATGGGAGCTGTAACGACAACGTGCATCGCACCTCAAATTCCGTGTGATGTCCCCGACAACACAATTTGATAAAAACAACAGATATTGAAGTACTACACGACATCAAACATTCGCACGCAAAGGTGAAAATGACACTGTGACATTACAAATACGTTTTGTTTCTTTTAGCAAACCATGCAGTGAGTCCGATTTAGTCATCTGCAAATCGACATTGTTTGCATCGACAAGTATGTGTTCCTGGAATAAGCGACTATGAACTATTCTGACATATATCTAATGTAGAACATGTCATACGTACACTAACAAAACGATAATAATCATTGCTACTATTTTCTGCTGATAAAATATAACGTGTGCATTGAGAGTATCTCAATATTACTGCGAATTTATTGAGTTTGCCTCCCCCCAGCGAAATGACGATTTTTTCTCCCTTTATCCAGCATTTAACCACAAGGTATACCAATACGTGTCTTTTACGATGTCGCGCTTTGCATTATTTTGCCGAAACTTGATTTTCTAATTTTGAGATGTTTTTAGTCGCATTACAAATAGTATGTCTTCTCGATTTTATGCAATGTCATTAAATAAACACGCTTTGAAGAACCCATACTTATGTATCCAAATGTCAAGCTTAACATATGTGGTGAAGTTACTTAAATGTCATACATGTTTTCGCTTGCACCAATCACGCCATGCATATTTGTGTTGACAAAATCCACACGCCAAATTTTCGATACAGACGTCCTCTCATACATGCAGTTTTCACGCAGGTCACCACTGCGGACGTCGACGCTGCGTATGATCTGGACGGAGCTAGATGATTCCCGTTTCCTCCCATCTCTGTGCCGCATAAATACAGACTTGACGCCTAATCCTGACAAGGTTCAGCGCATGAGCCAGCGTTTTGTAAGATATCTATATTTTGCAATCGGCAGCTGGCAGTTTTAGAAACAATTTCTTACAGTTGCATGTCAAAAGTTGCCTCGAAAAGACGCACAATCGTCAATATCTCCAAACAAAACCTGTGCACGACGAGTTTAGATGTTCAATATAGATGTTAAAGCTTCGAATGCTATTCGTACTTATCGAGTCACAAATAGATTTACAATTAGTAACAACATTAGAAAATGGCAACAGTAATTATAAATCACATAAAACACTACAGTTAAATGCAATACTTCACGTACGCATCTATGACAACATGTGTAAAAACGTACATTTAAATAAACTATGATATAACGCATTAAAAACTCGCAATTACGATACATGTTTGGAAAGATGTGTTCATTTTGTCTTTTATTATAAAAATACATACTTTTTGTCATACAAATCGTAGCAAACTTTATTCCATAAAATATCCGACTTTCCGATGGCAATTCTGACCAAAACACTTATATCAAAATTTGGTCCATTCATGGTACATTGTGCCTCTTTCGTACCGGTTACATTTATGTGCGTTTTGTTTTGATTTTGTTTTTGTCGGTCTTTTTTGTGCCATTTGTGAAGCATGACTGGACGCAATGGCAGGCTCTAAAGCTGTCTGGTTTGCGAGAAAAAGGGAAAAACGTTTTCTGTAATTATGCCTGCCACTTGAGGTTTGATCGATATGTGCATGAGGCAGCAAATTGAGAAGTGAGGGTGAACTATCGTGGTCGTGGTCAACTATTAAAAGCAATTTAAAACACTTTGCAAACGAAGGTTGTTTAAGTAACTATGCAGCCGCACCACAAAAGGGCACAAGCACAGCACATAAGCAAGTTCTATACGTGCGCACACATCGCTCGCGCGCGCAACCTCCAAGACCAAAAGCGCCCGCACTGCGTTGGGCAGACCGCGACGTGAAAACACTAGCGGGGTAGGGTTAATTCCTGCTGCGGACAACAGTGCGCTTGCATGTGTGCATGTGTTTGCATGAGTGAGGCGAACAAACTGACGTGCGATCTACTTTCCTGATGCTGCTACTACATACTCGAGCACATCATAAGTGTGGCGCGGAGCTGGATCGACGACGTTTCCTGCAGCGAGACGGCGCTTGTGCTTTACAATCAAGGCGTTCAACTCGCCAGCCTTATGAAGCGCGCGCATGTGGTTCAGCACGGACTGCGATCCTTTTGCCGAGATCTTGCGCTGCGTGAAGAAGTCGACGACGTTACACTCTGCCATTCCGCCCAGCGACATCATCATGTCACGATATGCCGCGTCGTCCTCGCGAAGGACGATGGCAGCGAGGAACAGCTTCATGTACGCTGCTGTCATCTTTGCGTCTGACTCGCCTTGCGCATCCCACAGACGCGGCTCGCGGCAGTACCAGTCGTACGACGTCGCGCTCAGCGACGTTGCGGGAGGACGTTGTCGCCGCTTTGCCGGAGCGCTGTCGTCACCGAGTTCCACCGTCGCGCGCTTACGCTGTCGATGCTCTCCCGTGCTCACGTGCTCCTCAAGCGTATTCCAGCGCTGGTGTTGCTGCTTGACGAGACTCATCAGGTGGCTGATAACGGTAGTTTGGTGCCAAATAATCTTTTGCTCTGCACTTATCTTTTTTGACTCGACTTCTTCATTTCTTCGTGATTCTTTTTGCGCAGGTGCAGCTCGCGACGCAACGATATGTGACGACCACGCCAGCAGATCCGCGAGTGAGCACCGCGCATCGAGCGCGCACTGCTCGAAACGCTGGACGACGGAGCTATGCGGGTGCTCCCGCTTCAGCTGGGGGTAGTTTTGCAGCACGTGTGAGATGAGATCGTCCAGCACGCGTCCTGAGACGCAGAAGCGAGTGGACGACATCTTTCAGCTGGTTGCGAAGAGGCGCTCCTGCACTGCGGCGATTCGCTCGCGCGTCTGTGCGTCGAAAGCCGCGAGGCCACCAAGAGGTACGTGCTCACTCGGCTGCCACCCGCTCAGCACCTTGGCTACCTTGTGGTCTTCTGTGCGCGTGTTGAAGACGTAGTTAAACGCTTTGTTTGTCGTGCTCACGTTCCAGGCACCTCGGTCGAAGATCCAGCGGTCGGTGAGCTCCGGAGAGCCGTTCGCGTGCTGAGCGCCACCCCGGCGGAACGAATGCGACGTGA
>JAADXH010000221.1:0-30846 GCA_023337595.1 Globisporangium camurandrum
TCTCTCTCTCTTGTGACTCGTCCATCTGCTGACGTCTCTCTCTCTCTCTCTCTCTCTCTCTCTTTTTCTCTCTCTCTCTTATTCTATCTACTTAGCAAGCACACAGGAGCAATCGCAGCGAATCGCGCAGCGCACATCCGCTAACGAACGCAAATCCATTGACCGACGCACGCACCGCGCGTCGTCCACTGCTTCTGCAACACCAGCAGCTGCGAGCGTGGACGACTACGACTTTGAGAACAACGACAATGACGAGCACGTGAACCTGTCGACCGATACGATGGACTTGGACGATGCGCTGGGCACTGAACGCACAGCAGCCGCGACGCTCCAGACGCCCAAGCCGACCCACAACACGCCCGTGCAACGCACGCCGCCGCCATTATTCTCCGCACGCAGCAACGCGTCGTCGTCGTCCCCAGCGCCGAGTCGCGACCGCGACATGAGCACGTCGTTCGACACTGGCTCTGCGATGAAAGCGATCCCAATCCCAACGCGGCGTGCGACACTCGATGCAGATGTGATTCAAGCAAAGCGCTTGATTGCGCGCAAGTCGCTGCAAGGACAAGCAGCTGCTGAAGCGCTTGACGCCACGAACAGCAAGCGCAAGCGCGATGCCATTCACGACGCAACGACGGGCTTTGACGCTGGCAGCAGTCCATTTTCAATCGGCGACGATCCATTGTCGCCATTGGTGAGCAGTACGTTTGTCTGTTGTGTTTGCTGTTGCTGCTGCTCGTTTCTGACTCACGCTGTTGCTTTCGTCGCTTTTGTCGTGACTAGCGGAGCCGCGTTACCTGTCGTACGTCAGCTTGGACGCTGCAAATGCGCCAAACGATCCAAACGACGACTACGACTTTGCAGACGGCAATGACGACGTTGCAGTTGATAATGATGCGGATCGCAGCAGCGACGCGTCGCCATCGGTCCGCAAGGCGCTGTTTCCAAGCAGCGACGACGCAGTGACGTCCAAGCACAAGCACAAGAGCAGCACACACAGTCCACGCAATGCTGCTGCTGCTGCTGGCGACGCTGCTGGCGACACTGACAATGCGACAGCAGCGCGCCAAGCAAAGAAGAAGAAGAAACCAACGCGCCTCGCGCTGCCAAAGACGAAGAAACAAGCTGCGATTGCGAAAGCGAAGCGCTTGCACGACACGAAGAGCAACAAGAGCGACGACACGTTGCAGACCGGCAACGACGCGTCGCTCCACGCACCGACGACGACCGACGACGACGACAGCGACGCAGCAGGCGGCGACGACAGCAGCAGCCGACCGCTCCACGTGACTGCGCGTGCGAATGCGCGCGATCTGTTTGCAACCAACGCGCCGAGCGATGACGACGACGACGACGCGAACGACGCAAGTGGCGCACGCCGTTCAAAGCGTCGGCGGTTCAAGCCACTCGCGTGGTACAAAGGCGAGCATTACATCTACGAACGGCGGTCGTCCGGCGTCGGGTTGGTCATTCCGACGGTCGCTGGCATCGAGCGCGTTGGGACGATGACGCCAACGAAGACTGCACGCACGTATACGAAACGCGCGACTGCTGCTGCAGCAGGCAAAGGACGACCCAGTCAGCGCATGAAACCATTTCCAAAGAGCCAGTTGCCACCCGACTTGACGTTCGAGACTGGCGAGTGGGCCGAACTCTATGACGTTGCAGCTGGGTGCGTGAACAAGATGAACGTGCTCTGCCGGGCGACCGAGATCGAACATCGCGCGTTGCCGGCCGTCGACGACGAACCGCATGGGTTTGCGGGCCAGAGTTTTAACCTCCGAAGTGCCCATCCGTTTGCGCGGTGGATCTGTGGGCGACTGGCACTGCCACCTGGCGCCGCGAAAGAGGCCGAGAGCGTCGACAGTGCCGTGCAGGTGTTTTACGTGACGCAGTGCCAGCCGCAAGCAGTCGAAGTTGCGTTTGGACCGGTGACGGGTGATTTCTTTGATCTGCCAGGCGCAACGCGGTTCCTTTTGAATCCGGGGGACGAGTTTTACGTCCCCGCGAAGAACGCGTACTATTTGAAAAATTACTCGACGACGACGACGTGCGACTTGCACTTTATGATCATGAAGCCCGACGTGTCGTCGTCGAGTAGTAGTGGCACGAAACCACAACAAGCCAGTTCTGGTTCTGCGTCGTCGAGTGGTGACAGTGACAGTGTGAGTGCAAGCGACAGTGACGACGACGAACCGATTGCTGCTGTTGCGGAACAGCAGAAAGCAGCGACGAAAGGCAAGCCGACGACGAAAGCGAAGCGACCCAACCGCAAGGCGTGAGAAGGTTGGAAGGGTTGGAAGGATAGAGAGTCGACAAGTAGTCAGGAAATAGCGTAGTTGAGCAGAGTGTAGGAGAAAGCGAGCAGCTGCATAGTTGTCACGAATGGACGTTGCGTCTTGAGTTGTGTCATGTTCGTGTCGCTGGGGCAAATGCGATGAATGGCTTGTGCGCAACTCTTGTCAACAACATACAACCGCAAATGTTGCAACAACAAGAAGCGCGAATGTTGCAAACAAGAAATCAAAAATGCTAATGTATTCATTCTACATTGGCTAATAAATGTGCGCAACCAACAAGTTGCTGCAATGTTTTGTACTGGTACAATGGCGTGCGTAGCAAGTGTGTGTGTGTGTGGCGTCTGTCGTTCTGTTTCGACAGACACACTTGCCCGCGTCTCACCAGCAAGGTGGTGGAGTGGCTCCTGCGTGGTCGGTTGTTTTCTACCTATTGTGCGTTGTGTCGCCCACACACGCATGTTGCGACCGTGCAAGTTGTTCATATATCGTGTCGCGTTTCGTCTAATTCGCAGCAGCCGTGCAGCGCAATTCATGGAGCTGCGACCGCGTCAAGCGCAAGTCCAAGTTGGCGTTCCAGCCACACATTTGTTCCAACGAGTCGTGCGTGAGTTCGACTTGCTGGACGATCTCGTCCGAGCTCGGGTGTTCGACAAACTTGAGCGTCTTTGCAAACGTAAACGGCACGTGCCCGACCGCCGAGTGACACGCGTCGCGCTCGGCCATCGAGTCGCCTACGGATACAAAATTGTAGTACGGCTCGGGCGTTGCTGCACTCGCCTCTACTTTAGCAGTAAGAGCAGCAGCGGCTTGCATCGCGTCGCTCTGCAAGAAGCACTTGCGTGCAATCAGCTGCATGACTTCGTGCTTCCACGCGTTTGCGTCACCGCCGGCGCCAAACGTCTGCTCGTACCAGCTCCGCGCTGAGACAATGTGGATGTCCGAGAGCGCGAGCATCTGCTGGACGCTCGGGAGGTACAGCGCGCACGACATCTCAACCCAGCCGTACTCGGCGGCCGTGACGACAAACACTGGGCCGTACGACACGGCTTTCTGCAGCAGTCGCACGACGTTTGCTTCGATCAGTGCGAGCATGTCGCGCTGTTCGCGGGTTGCAAAGATCTGGTGGCCGCGGTATTTCGGCAACAAGTTCTCAGCGTGGAGCCACGAACTCGGACAGAGCGTGTCGTCCCAGTCAAACACGACGACCGTGCGTTCGCGCACCGACGCTGCTGCTGGACACGCAGTTGTCGGCGTCGTCGTCGTCGTTCCGGACGGGGACGTTGGAGACGTCGGGGAAGACGCAGACGCAGAGCCAGCAGCAGCAGCGAGCTTGTGTTTGTGTGCGAGGTGGTGCGTTGCGTCGTCGTGAAAGTGCTCGGTAGCGACGCGTATCGTGTCGACTGTCGAAAACGCCATCTTGTGTCTATATGTGGATGTGTGGATGTGCAGGAGGGAGGCGAGAACGTGGCAGCGACAACGATAGTCGAGCAGTCGGCACGAGAGCAGCGGCGCCGACGAGTGCGCGTGCGAGTGAGCGACGACGACGGTGGTTGGCGGCTGATCGTCGGTGGTGCGTGGGTATACGTGTGCGACAGCAAGCAACGAGCACAAACTGTTCGATTTTCAATTCGCGTTCGTGGGACGACGTATTAGAGAGTGAGGCGAAGACAGCGCCTGCAGCGTAAAAATGTGCTGCTGTTTTTAGGTTGTCGCTGGTTTGGTGTCATTTTTGGATAGTGCAGATCTGGAGGGAGGCTCGACCTCAATGCTGGCCGCCTCTTGTCCAATCGCAACAAAGTGTCGCTGCAATGGCGTGCGTGGATACCGTACGTGTTATGTTACCGCTACAAAACCCAAGTGAAAAAGCACTGCAATCGGCGCCATTTCGCCGAGACCAGCTGCAGGCGCTTCGCGAAGCCATGCCTCGACACGCGCACGCCGAGATGATGTAGCACGAGCATGCACTGCGCTCCATGTTGCGATGAACCAGCAGCAAATGCACATTTGTGCATGTTAGCAGAGTCCAGTCATTTGCACTTTAGTCAAAGCAAATCGTCGCAGGTTTGCAATCGCAATCGCTGTCAAACCACACTCAACACTCGTACCGTAAATTGGAGAAAATCCAAGAGAGAGACAAGCAACAAAAAAACTTTGCCGCGACACATTGCAACTGCGGCAGTTTTCTCCAACCATAGGGTGGACCAAGCATCTGCTGAGAGCTAAGCATCTGCTGAGAGCTAAGCATCTGCTGAGAGCTCTGCATGCTTCAGCGCATACTGTATTTGTTGCGCGCTTCGGTCGTGCTCTTTGGTGCTTGAGTGCGGTGCGCTCTGAGCATTGCATGTATTAGTGATGCTCAACGAGTGTGAAACGAAGTTGTTGCATCCGTTCATGTGATTTGCTGTTGTTGATTTGTGCACGCACACGATCGAGCGACCTCTATACTACTTTAGTGTGGTATCATGTGGTTGTGCTGATCGTGGCGTGTTAGATTGGTGGGGATACATCGAGTAAGGATGTCGCCCGCAAAGGAAGTGTTCGTACGCACCCAAATACATCTTACAAGCATACTGTACGTACTGTGTGGTACAACAAATATATCGCAGATAAATATTTGTATCCATACATTTCGTGGTAGAAAACCGCAACTCAACGGAAACGTTGCTAAACCAGTGTTTTAGCTACGCCTGTATGCCTTAATATATTGCTGGAAAGGTTACAAGATGGCGTGTTTCCGCAATATAGAATGTAGTTCAGCCACTCCAGTGGCTAATCGTTTCATGTCTATATCAGCTATAATATATATATACATTGATGTTGTGTCAACAGTTCAATCGTTGTCTTAATCTCTCTTGGGCTATCTCCTATACGCTATATACATATGTTTAGTCATTCTTTTCGTAGTACATTAACTTGCACCATAATAAAATGTATTTACTAAATATCACCTTGCAGTTCTTCATTATATTTCTATCGGTTAATCGCTATGGGTATTATTACTGTATTGACATTACGCTTACAGCTCATGTGTTGTTGAACATTGTTTCAAATGTACAAAATGGTATGTGTAACTGTAACTATGAATATGGGTGGGTCATGATACTCTCTTGTTATATGAATTACTCTCCGTGTCTGTGTCATTCACGCTATAGCTCGCTCTTTACCGTTTCAGATATATTTCTCGCTTTCTCGCGTCGTCTCTCTGTACCTAGCTAAACACATGTGTTCGCTCATTCTTTATTGCTAACTACGACCAAATTGAAATGTCTTTGGTAAACGTCACCTTGCAAATGTATTATAATTTGATATGTGATAGCCTCTCCAGGATGTAATAGACAACTTACCCGCTGATAAATTTAGCTTCTCCTGAGCCTGCGCCGTGCAGCCCAATCCGAGAAATTGTAACTCAATTGCTATGATTAAAGGTCATTAATGTGCGTATACATTCTTCATTGCCCTAACCCTTATGTCAACGACCATAACAATTGCCACCAGTATTAAATACAATATCCAATAAGATGGATTGGATAAATGAGGTAAGCAAACGCGTTTGCATCAATGCCCCATATTACTGTAGGTATATACGTACTGTCTCCATAGCCGAAAAATGCCACATTTGTAGTTTTTCGTGTACCGATTACTCTATTGTTGCCCAAATTTGCTTCGCGTGTCTGGTATTTTTTCAGCATCTTATTCTGAATGTTATAACTCAGCAATCGCTGTCTGACATTCGTACTATAAATGTTGACATCACTCCTATTTGCACTTGAAACACGTATCGACCGTTTATATGCCGATACGGCCGCGATTACACATTCGCAAAATTATGACATTGGAAAAAATATGTGTGTGCAGGAGAGCGCTCAAATCGGCCAGTTTTCATCTCACACTCTTGAAATTAGCATCTCGAATAGCTGACAACTAATTCACTTTATTCAACTCGAGTGGTGTCTGCCAACTCTCGGTTACATGGGAAGTAGCAATTATTCCATGATGTGCAAATATCACTGTGATTCCCTATAACTGTAGCATTTTATGTGACATAATATTCAAAATGTGATGCAAGCATCGTAGACACGCTTAAGCAATAACTTTGTGCCGTACGCACAAACTTGGTTAATGAGTGATCGATGGTATTAGAGTGGTGCGGTGATAACTGTGAAAGCTCATTTATTATTGTAATGATCGTAGGTCTAAGACAGCTTGAAAAATTTCCATTAAATTACATTCAGTAGGCAACATATACCTATGTATACACTAACCCACCCGTCTGACTGAAATACCAAGCTAATCGACACCCTGTCCGAGATCCATTTACAGTAGCTAGTAACACAAGTTTGTACAGAACATTGACCAACAATACACGTCCAGCGAACGACAGATCTGCTTACCTAAAGGACGAAAGCGCAGCAGTACATACTGCTTCCCGAAAGCCAAGAAATAATGATGCAACATTAACAATATTTACATAGAATGGGTCATGTGCACGTCACGCGACCAACAAATCCGCCTTCCGAATACATGTCTGGGTGGCTACAGCGCAACAGTACGAGGTAGTGCCTGCTTAGCGCTTGAACGCGTGTGCGCTCGTGATTGATGTATTTTCATGAAGCACTCTGCGCAAATGCAATAACTTTTGGCAGTGGGTCGGTATAGCATGATTATTATTCTCTTCCAATGCGCATACTTTTAGACTGGTTTTATAGGAATTCAAAGGCCGGATTGGTATTAAATATGTCGCTGATATTTACGCTCTTGTTTGTCACTGCTGGGTAGCCTAAACAGCGGTATCGAAAATGAAAAATGCGACTACTTCGGTAGGATTTTAATGTACCGCTCCTATTGTCACATGGTAGTGAAAATTGTGGTATATAATGGAAATTTATGTGGTATAATGAGCGGCAGATTGCATTAGTAATGTTATTTACATATTACAGAAAAGATAAAATGGGTTTCGAGTACGTTACAACACCGCGTTTCATCAATTTAAATCACCATAAAGAATGACGTCGAAAACTGCATTCTCGCCGGATTAGTTTTGCTCGGGTGGGTGTTTTGCCATGAATCGTTACAAAATATTTCCCCATTAAGTGTATGTACAACATGTAAAGTATATTTACACACGTACAAAATACGCATCAAATAATATGACGAATGTTAAGAGCATGGTGATGTGCATCTTATTACGATAAAAAACTGATTGTACCTTTTTCGTAATGATATATAAGCACTAGACACACGAAAGATGCAATTATAAAAGGGAGGATTCGCCAGTAGTTTGAGGTGGGTGTAAAATACTAAATATAATACAAAATTTCGAGTTGGGTGGGCGACATAAATGACGATTATATTTACATGCGATCACTGAGCGGTATAAAAGGATAGATTTCATGGTATTGAAACTCTACATATCAATAAGTTGATGTGCATGTTTGCGTTGTATACTTCTTGCTACAGTAAGTATGTGACATCTGTTAAATATCGTGTTGTGTGGTTTATAGGCATACCAAGGACCGTTTCCTCGTGTCATTATCTCACACTTGGTTACAAAAATACGATGGTTATTGTATGGCATAGGTAACAACATGTAAGCGCACATTGATCTCTCTCTCTCTCTCTCTCTCTCTCTCTCTCTCTATTTCTCTCTCTCTTTGTAATCATCTACTGGGATATTTATGTCATATTGCCATTCAACTATATTACGTAGGAAATACAAACCCAATGCAAGAACTCAGCTCGCCCAAACGACAAAAAGTATCGAACCAGTCAAAACCTGTCGGTGATATATCTGCCTCGCAAAAATGTTTTAGGGATGAAACATACCACTCCATACCAACTCTATTGACGTGATTATCTCGCATATGCATCTTAATACTATTGACAAAATACCACTCTTAACTCTGTAAAAATGAAAATGCTGATTCAAGGCGGAGAAAGTGACTCATCCGGAAAATGTATTTACTAGGCGACGAAAAATCAGCGTTTACGCAATGCATTACATATATGATTTGCGCTAACCAATAAATAGGACAAACATGAACATCCTTGAAACCGCAATGTCCTGCTGGTTATTGATGGTGTAATTTATGCACATATCTTCAATAATAATCTGAATCGCACAAAAACACCTGTTTTCGTCAACCAATTTGGAATGGAGTGGTATGCATTGCGGACGACCGCTTTGTCTACCAAATACGTGTCTGCGCGGCAAAAGCCGTGTCGTGTGCACATTATCGGAGACTATGTATAGGCCGTGTTTTTTGCGAGTGCGTCTTTAGAGATCAATTTCTAAAAATATCAAAAATACATTTCTTACCGTACCAAATTGATTTTATCCCTGCCATCCTTCAATAGTTGTCTACTTCGAGTTAGCATTTTTTGGTCAAAGTCTAGAATGCATTCAAGCAATTGCTAAATTCTTGGACGGTCTTGGCAAAAGGTGGCATTGCGTATGTAACGCATATTCAATCTCGTCGAAGTAGTGTTATATAAGTAGCTATCCGACTGCTGAGTTGCATAAAACGTCGTAAATATGAATATAAATGCTGTTGTATTGCCATGGGGTGGTATATATATAAGTATTTGCTTCGTTCATAGGGATGAATGAAATGACGGACATCAAGTTACAGTATTCAAGCGTATCTATAGACAGAAACGCACGTTTGCGCAGCATCATTCCAGAAAAAGAATGCGACATAGGTACACGAAATATAATGCTTGCGTTCCATATAAACCCAAAGCACGTTTTTTGTTTTATAATTACACACTACGTAGCTAGACAATTAAGTGCTAGTAGATCGTGATAGCGATAGCTGTTACAGCGCGCGCAGATTAATATATTCCTAAATTATGGCTGTCGATAACATATCGCAATTGTAATATAGATAGTAGGTACTACCTGTCTGCAAAATCCTATCCACCCAGCTGACTAAATACCGAATCAGTCAACGCGTGCAATGAGTCACCGTCCTTGCATTAAAATGGGATAATAAACGCAGAGCGGATGACGGATCTGCCTACGAAATGCGACTATCTGCGTGTCGATAACGCAGCAGTACGATTTGGTACATTGGTAGCACGTGAGTGCATGTGCGCTCACGAAAACTGAAGTCGTGTTGAATCCAAAATTGCCCAAATAGCGTGGCGTCATAAATACTACAAAGCGATGTTCACATATGAGAAAGAATTTAGATAAACTGGGTGTACGTCACGCGTTTCCCAAATTCAGATCATTTCGAGCATCATCAAACACGCTCGACGATCGTTGTCGCTCTTCACTACGTCCGTCAGTGTCGTTCGTCTTGATCAAGTGTCGAGTGATACACACGCGCGTGTCGATACACAAACGTATACACAGCTCCATCCCCTAGCAGTGTGCATCACCCGCCAGTATCTAGCCCCAGTGACCTCCTCGCTTTCACACACGTGGCTCCTCGACGGCCTCTCCGATCAGCACAATGGTGCGATCCAAGTCGGCACCACGTGCTGCTGCTTCCAGCAGTGGCGGCAATACTGCGCGCCACCTCTTTGGCGACGAGCGCGCTGTCGTTGGCGTCGACGACCTCGTGCTTTTGAGCGCCGTGAGCGAGACGTCGATCCTTGAAAACCTCAAGGTGCGCCACGCTGCGGACGTGATCTACTCGTACATCGGCCACGTCCTCGTCGTCGTGAACCCATACAAGTGGCTCGACATCTACGACGAAGCGAGCATGCGTGCATATACGCACAAAGCGCGCATCGACGTCCCACCGCACGTGTTTGCGACTGCAGAAGAAGCGTATCGATCGATGCTCAGTGACGAAGAGAACCAGTGCGTGATCATCAGTGGCGAGAGCGGCGCTGGGAAGACCGAAGCGTCGAAACAGATCCAAAACTACATTGCTAGTGTCAGTGGCAGTGGCGCTGGTGTCGATAAAGTCAAACGGACGTTCCTCGAGTCGAATCCACTCCTTGAAGCATTTGGGAACGCAAAGACGCTCCGGAATAACAACAGCAGTCGCTTTGGGAAGTACTTTGAGCTGCTCTTTGACTCGGCTGGGCGGCCCCAAGGTGGGAAAGTTACAAACTACCTCCTGGAAAAGAGCCGGGTCGTCAAGCCCGGGAAAGGCGAGCGAAACTTCCATATCTTTTACCAAGTCCTCGCTGGTTTGCCGGCCGCTGCGCGGTCGAAATTCGAACTGCCAGCTGCTACCGGCGCAACTGCAGCAACGCAGTTTGCGTTTTTGCGCGCCAGCGGTTGCTACGACGTTGACGATGTCGACGACGCAGCGGAATTTGACGATACGATGGCCGCGATGACGCACGTTGGGATCAAACGCAAGCAGATTGAACTTGTGCTTCAAACGATCGCTGCGATCCTTCACGTTGGCAATATTACGTTTGAGAGCATCGCAGTCGACGACGCTGAAGGTTCGTGCGTTTCCAATCGACAAGCACTCACAACTGCGTGTCGGTTACTCGGAGTAGACGCTGCAGCGTTGGAGCATGCGCTGTGCTACAAACTCCTCCAGACCATGGCACCCGGTGGTGCAATTGAATCGTTTGAGGTCCCGCAGAACGCAACGCAGGCCGCTGGACAGCGCGATGCGTTGGCAAAGAGCGTGTACGATCGGTTGTTTAGTTTCTTGGTCGAGCGCGTGAACCATGCACTCGATATTGACAAACAGGCTGCGAAAATGACCGAACTAACGTCTATCGACGCGTCGATGCTCCAGACGATTGGGATCCTCGACATTTATGGCTTTGAGGTGTTTGATTCCAACGGGTTTGAACAATTTTGTATCAATTACGTGAACGAGAAGCTCCAGCAGTTGTTTATTGAACTGACGCTCAAGAGTGAACAGGACGAATACGCGCGGGAAGGGATTGCGTGGACCCCGATTCCGTTCTTTAATAACCACATCGTGTGTGACCTGATCGACGCGAAGCGCCCGACGCCTGGGATCTTTCTCATTCTAGACGATACGGTCAAGACGATGCATTCGCGAGACGGCACTGCGATCGACGCAACGTTCTTGGACAAAGTAGCGAGTCTCCATAGCCGCCACGCACACTTTTCAAAGCGTGGGAAGACGTTTGAGATCCAACATTATGCTGGCGGCGTCCAGTATAGCGTCGACGGGTTTGGGGATGCGACGAAAGACTTTTTGAGTAAAGACATTGCCGTGATCGTGAGTGCGAGTACGAACAAGTTAGTACGCTATATCTTCCCGGAAGCGATTGATTTGTTGGACAAGCGGATGCCGCACACTGCGGGCTATCGGATCCGGACACAGTGCGATGCGCTCGTCACGACGCTCATGGACTGTGCGCCACATTACGTCCGGTGTATCAAATCGAACGACCACAAACAGCCGCAACGCCTGGACGATCGACGCGTCTTGCACCAGATCAAGTACTTGGGGTTGTTGGAGAATGTCAAAGTCCGACGTGCGGGGTATGCGTATCGAGGCGACTACGGACGGTTCGTAGATCGATTCAAGCTACTGTCGAGTGAGACGTACCCCGTGCTGCGGACGACCGATAAGAAAGGCACGCAAGCGATCTTGAGGAGCGCTGCGCGATCGGCGTTGCCGCAATTGGAACGTGAAGCGCAACTGGGCAAGACGATGGTGTTTATCCAGACGCCGGAGACGTTCTTTGCACTCGAGCAGCTGCGCGAACAGCGCATCAGTGGGCATGCGCGTGTGATCCAACGCGCGTGGACGCGCTACGCGGGTCGACGGCACTTGCTGCAGCTCAGTCACGATATTACGAAACTGTATACCGCACAGCGCAAGCAGCGGCAGCGCGTGAGTATCTACCGACCGTTCGATGCGCTGTACGTCCGTGACGCGGCCGTTCACGCAGCGATTGTTGCTATTATACAATACTACAACGACTCGGAGAAGCTGCTGTTTGTCGATACGATTCAGAAAGCAGAGCCAGTGCACGAAGCGCAAGCGCCTGGTGGCAGTAGCGGCAGTGCGAGCAGTAGCAACGCACCGATCGTCTTGGTCGAACGGCTACTCGTCGTCACGGACGCGTTTGTGTACTTGATGGAACAGCGGACGTGGCAGCCGCCGCCTGCTGCTTCGGTGGGCATAAAGAGCCAGTGGGAACCGCCGCTCGTGTTCTTACGGCGTCGGTTGCCACTGCATGTGATCGACGAGATCGTCATGAGTACGCTTGCGGATCCATTTTTTGTGCTGCGCGTGCGACAGGACGCTGTGTTGCGCGAACCGGACAAGCGCAATTGGCTCGAGAATCGCCAGACGATGGTCTGTATGGCCACGGGCAAGAAGTTTGGGTTGTTCAACCGGCGTCACCATTGCCGCGTGACCGGGAAGATCTACTGCAGCGACGTCTGCAAGCAATTGGAAGTCGTTCCAGATCGAGGCTTTTATGTACCGGTGCGTGTGTTTGATCGTATGATCGGACTCTTCTCGACCGAAGTTGCCGAAGATCAACTACTCACGAGCGAGAAGAAGACCGAAATCGCCGTGACGCTCGTCGATGCGATCCGACGCTTGACGCAGCAGATGATTCCAATCACGTTTAGTGACAGCGTGACGCTCCGGACTGCAGCGAGTGCGAGTGGCGCGACGAGTGCGTTTGCGAGCCTCTCCCGGTCGCCACCGCAGCCGATTGCGTTTGTTGTAGCGACGTCGACGTCGTCGTCCGTAGTCACACAGCCGCACATCACGGGCACGACGAGCAGCATCACGATCCACGTCGCACCGGGCGTCCCGGACGAATACATTCGAAAGCGCCGACGCCGGGAGAAAGCACGACGGAAGCGCATGGAGCAGCAGCGCGACGAGGAGCTCGCGGTGCGTGCGCAGCGACAGGCCGAGCGCGAACACGCGCGGGAAACTGAGCGGTTGCGGCGCGTCGCGGAGAAGAAAGCGAAGAAAGCCGCGGAGAAAGAGACGCGACGGACAGCGATGACGACTACGCATACGCGCCGCGGGTCCAAGAACAACATGGACCACGTGCGCAAGTTTGGCGAGTCGGTCCAGATTAGTAATGGTAGCGGCAGCTCGGCGTCTGCGTCGCATGGCAACGGCGCGTCGTCGTTTGGTGGCGCAAACAGTGAACTCGCAGCGGTGCTCGCACGTCGACGAAGTGACAAGTGAGTTTTGTAAGCTGTGAAGGCGAAGGAGCAGCGGTCGATGTGTTCAATGAGAGTGGATTCGACAGCGTAGACATGACAAGCAGCAACATGTAGACGTCAACGACACTTTGTATGGGTCTGTCGGATTCATTCGGTCTATTTGTCCATGCATCTATTGCGTCTTATCTATAGAAATCTCTCTGTTCAGTAATCGATCGACAGCGATGGCAATCGCGACAACTGGTCGACGCCGGCGCCCGTGAGTTTTGTACAGTACCACAAATTGATCGACGTGAGGTGCACGAGTGGCAACAAGTGCTGGAGTCCGTCGTCCGTGAGTTCGCTGCACTCCGCAAGGTTCAACGACGTGAGCGACGAAATCTGTGCGAGCGTCGCCATGCCAGCATCTGTCAATTGCCCGCAGTTGCCTAAATCCAGCGACGTGAGCTGTTTCATATGCATAAACGCTTTGAGACTCGCGTCCGTGAGTTTCGAACAGCTCGCGAGGTCAATCGACTGGAGCTTCGTGAGCGTCGCGAGCTCTAAAATGCCGGCGTCGGTCAGTTTGTTGCAGTACCACAGCACGAGCGTCTCAAGAAGCACAAACTGTCCGATGACCTTCGCACTTGCGTCCGTGAGTAAGCGACAGTTTGCCAAGTTGAGCGTCCGGAGCTTTGTCAATTTGCTTAAGTAGTTCACACCAATGTCGTCGACGTGGTTGCATCGCATCAAATTTAAACTTGTGAGGTTGTGGAGTTGCCCCAAGCCACGCAGCGCGTCGTTCCCGACCTGTCGGCAATTCGACAGATCGACGATCACGAGCGACGGGATGCAAGCAAGCGCTGCAATCCCAGCGTCTTGGATACCAGTGCAGCCGCCGAGGTAGAGCGACTTGAGCTGCGCGAGGCGCGTCAGTTCGAACAGCCCAGCGTCCGTAATCTGGTAACAACTCACGACATCGAGTGACGTGAGGCTCGTGAGCGTCGCGATCGAACGAAGCGCTGCGTCCGTGACGTTGCCGCACTTCATTGCATTCAGGAACCGCATCTTCGTACGACCTTTTAAGTGCGCAAACGTTTGATCGCCGATCGCACTGCAGTACCACAAGTTGCACGACGCCAAGTTCAAAAAGCGCTGGAACACAGCTGTTCCAACGTCCGTGAGGTTGTAACAACCCGCGACGTCGAGCGTCACGAGGTGCGTCAGTGGCGCTAGCGCCAAGAGCCCAGCGTCCGTGACTTCGCCGACGTTTGCGAGCTCGAGGTGGCGCAAGTTTGTGAGGGATGCAAGCGCACGAACGCCGACGTCCGTGAGTTGACTGCAGTTCGATAGATTCAAGTTTGTGAGCGTCGTCACGCGCGCCAATGCAGCAATACCAACGTCCGTGAGCTGCCCCTGGTTGCAGTACCATAGATTTAGCGTCCGCAGCTGCTGCAACGTTGCAAGTGCTTGGATCCCAGCGTCGCCGATGCGGCGACAGCCACGGAGACTTAGATAATCGAGCCGCTTGAGCGTCGACGCGATCGCGTGGATGCTCGCGTCGGTGAGTTCCGTACAATAGCCGAGGTTGAGCGACGTCAGCTGTGGATTCGCCTGTACGAGCGCAACGACGCCAGTGTCCGTGACTTGGTGGCAGCCCTTGAGTGCAACGGACCGCAACGTCGGGAGCTGCACCAAGAGCTGCACCGACGCGTCGGTGATGTGGACGCAGCCAGTGAACACGAGGTCGACGATGCGTGGGAACTGCACTGCGAGCTTCGTGACGTGTGCGTCGAGCAGCTTCCGACGCGCTGGGATGAATGACAGCAATTGGAGATGCAAGCCAAAGTCGGCACCAAGCGCTTTGCTCGTGAGCAGTACGCGAAAGAGCTCGTCGACACGTAGGAAGCGCGCAATGACGTGATGGACGGGTCCAAGCAGCGCAATGATCGGTGCAATCGGCTGTGCGTTTGTCAGAGTCGTGGCAGCAAGCGTAGTTGCAGTAGTGGCGCTGCTGTCGTCGTCTTGCTGTTTGACTGACTGGTCGTGCTCGTTGATGTCGTTGTGATGGATCGACAATGTCGATGTGCTTGCTGCTGCGGCTGCGGTTGCTGCTTTGACGACTTGGTGCCAGTGGTAGAACGTCTTCTTGCGCCGCATGTGCGTCAGTCGGTCGTAGACGCACGAACAGCAGTCGTCACTTTCAACGTCGACGGCCAGTTGCTCGCCGCGTGCGAGCGCGTCGTGGCATCCGTTGACGCGCACGTCCGTGTCGCACACGCAGCTTGAGCAGATGTCAACAAGCTCTTCGCCGGTGAAGATCGATGACAGCGCTAATGGCGAGTTCGTGGTGCTCACCATGCTGATGATAGGTATTGAGTTTGCTGACGTGCGGTGTGCTGCAACGAGTGCACGAGCTGGTCGGATCAAGCTGATGCAACAGCGACAGTTGTGGCGCTTGAGTGGCACTGGTAGCAACGAGCAGTGCCGCAATGATAGCTATACGCTCGAGAGTAGCATTGTCGAGGCAGTGTGCACACGCTAGGTGTCGTCTTCTCGTCCTCATGGCAAACAGCCAGCCAGCCATTCGGCGTTTGCTTGAGAGATCAACAGCTGCAAGGACTGGCCGTGACTCACGCTCCATCTCGTCCTTGCAACTCTGATTCTGATTGCGTCTGTTTGATCACACAGACAAACAGCCGAAATTAATAGTTTAGTATATCAATAGTATCATTTACAAATACATTATTAGCTTGTTGAAATCAATTCCGAATAGATATTTTAGGGAACTAGCCAATCATATCAAAGATAAACTTAGAAGTGGCGCATTTTCAGACTGGACGTGACACTCGTTGACACTTGCTAGCTCCTTCTTGCAACTCTATTTACTACGAATTTGCGTCAGAACTCGTCGCGGGCTATTTTTGATATGCACCCACTAAGCATGCAAACAGTATTCTTACAAAGTCATAGCATTATTTTCGTATCGGGTCTCTGTGTGGGTGCACACACAAACACCCGATACAAAGTATACAAATAATGTTATGATTGTGTCATGATACTGCAGCTTCACATTCCCACACATATATGAATTCATCAACAAGCCCTCTATAATCGAGCATATGCAAATACATCGCGTACCTAGTACGGTCATGAATTGCGAAAGGACTGGGACACAACCGCTGACACTCGATTCCTCGGTCTTGTAACTCAAGTGAACTGCCGATTTGCGCCAGGGTTCGCTGTACTGTACTCCTGTACATGGCCAAAAATAGATAGAACTTGGACGTTTGCTCACAGAAATGGGGATCGACTTGACTTTTCTCACACATCTGCTAGGCTAGGATAAATAACTTTAGAGTGTGGGACACGTTGGGAGAGAGTTGTTGTAGTGATAGAAATGGCCAATGCCTTTCGAATTTGCGTACAACGTCAAAATGTTAGATCTGCAATAACCGTGCCGCGAACCACGTCTATTAATTCGGGGCTTTTGAATCAACAGCACATGGCATAGTATATCAATAAGTTTGAGTTCGTGTATACTTACAAACACAGATAATAGAATCATTGCATACGTAACATCAAGTCGAATAAATATAGCCGATGTAATGAATCAAATCTGCCGCATAGCTATCCCCTGTGACCAGCAAATCAGTTGGAAAATATGCATAGAATACGTGATTACATAGCAGTACTTTTGCAGCGCTAGCTCACACAATTTTCAGGCGAATAAGCATTTCTATCAGTGATTGTTTTTGCAATGCACGTAGCTTTACATAGCAAACAATGGTATTTTTCAGTGATGCAACCGTTGTGTACTCTTCAAGTTTAACTACATGACAGATATTTGGATTCGTCTATACAATATCTATATATTCAATAAGGTTAGGAAACAAGTATAAATCTTTGAAATGCGGCACCGTGGTCATTTGCATATATATTTCAAGAGTACAAATAGTAAATCTCATCTAGTGAAAACGTATGTACAGAAGGTTCAAGCAACTACATCGCAGTTTGATCGCGTCTGTTTGAACTCACACACAGACGCGTTTATTTATTTCGGGAAGTCAGCAAAGTAAATAGTGTAACATTGCTATGAAATATATGAACGATAGCGTATCCATTGCTTTATCATCCGCTCGCCCAGTATAATTTATCGATGGTAATAAACGAGTAACTATTGGTAGAAATTATCGAGATTAGTGCATATCATAGGCTCCCTGATTTGGACGTCGGAAACAATAAACATAATTGTCGATTGTTTAGCGGGCAAGAGTGGTACATCCCTCTAACGCCATGATGTGTGTACCATGACCAGAATACCTATATATGTCATGCAAACTTTGTCACAGTGATCACGGTAAACACATTGTATGAGCTATATCATTTCTATTACAATTATTTGCATCCATCATTGCAAGTAATGTCAGTAATATATATATGATATACAGCATAATATATATATATTTGTATTATATTCCACGCAAATGATATACACGAGGATTAGTTTTGCGAAACCCATTGGTCAGAAAAACCCTTATAGGGCTACATTCCCTATGCTTGGACGGCCGATGAAACAGAGTATATAATTGTTTAGCAAGCTCGTCGCAAATGCTGACTGCCGAAGTGCACTGATGAATGCGTTGTGCAGTTGCTCACAATTCTGACTGAACGTTACACTATCGGATCCAATTAAGTCTATTCTTACTGACATATATATCACTCAGTAGTAACTCATTGTAAAATTCATTAGTGTACACTATTTTGACAACTTAGTAACGGGGTATATGTTGATTTGGACAAGTATGGAAAACCGTTTGGTAACGGACATTCAGATCAAACTGACATTGTATATGATACAAAATGTACTTTCGACAACTGAGGGAGAATAATATCGGCCTTGATATAAGCAATCCAGTGGTAATTTCACTGTGGCGTGTCTACTGCAAAAATAGTAAAAACGTCATTTTATAACTGATTTTTTCGACGTCAAATAACACAAAGTTCGGTCAGAGGTAATTTTGGGTTAAACGATACCGATAGTGGTATGAATGCAAACGCCTCCCTTTCATATTTTGTGGTCCTCATTTGATGCAAGATATAGAGCAAATTATTACGTCGAAATTGGATTTCAACAGCACGTTTTTTCGTCACTTTGTCATCGACTCACCCAATAGAAATAGTGGACGACAGAGAACGAGCATCCATTGACAAATAACACCTAATTAAGGATGGTAGAAATTATGCGGGCAACATAAAACCGAGTGGTCCATAGTAGTTGGCATAATTTGAGTCTTCGATGGCACTTGACAACGAAAAAGATAAATGGTAAATTGCAGGAGCTACACTGGGTATACAAAGTATTGAAAACCATAGTATATAGTTTATATGTTTAGAATTATTGTTTCATATTTCGTGACATACATGAAAACATTAAATCACAGCATCGTGACTTTCCATATGTATGATTTTGCTTGGATGTGTAGATGCAAATAAACAACTCCAAATTGCAAAAGAGTAGTGCAAGGTTGCAACGTTGGCTACTGACGATCTGCCGTACTTTGTACCGAGTCGCGCCTGTTGTTGACCTACGCAGTACAAACAACAGCAACGTGTGTGGTTGCTTTGCATTGTAGGCGCTTAGAAGAACAAGTACGATGAATGAGCTGCATTAGCTAAAATTGCTTTGCTTCGATCGCCCTTATTGTTTTGCAAATTGAATAATCAGTCAAAATGTTATATTGACATGGATAATTATGGCTACGAACAAAACTTCATCGGCACCGGATCGGTTCCCGATTCTTTACCCTACCACATTTGGCTACATGAAATCATCCAAATATATGTCTAAATTGAATTGCATTGCAAATACTCCTCGGAAAGACGAGGTAAGTAAGACGGTTCGTTTGATTGTGAGCATATAAATAAATTAGGTGGATATCATTTCTACACCCTATTGGGTTACTTCACCATGCCGAAATTATATCGCATACCCGACAACACGCTCAATTGCATTGCAAATAGTATTTTATTGGCATTTGCCCTATAACTGAAGACGTTTTACCGGCATTCGAAATCAACACACAATAGCAAAAATCGCCTTGATTGCCAGTTCTGATTGACGACGGATCATGTCATTTGTGAGGTCAATTTTTGACCAATAAAATTTACGTATCTATTCACAGAGCAGCACGCATACTGCAGTGTAAAAGGCTTAGGTTGCGAGTGTCAACTAAAATGGTGTGTGTGGGTTCAATGTGATGTTTAGTCTACTGCTACACACACTACTTGAGCGTGTTAGACGCGCTTTGAAATGCGAAATATGCTGCAGCTATGTGTTGACCCATAGCAACGCACCCCACACTCAGCTAGAGTCGCGTCTATTGCTGTTGTTCGATGTCTGTCCATTTATGTGCTTGCCTTGCCTCAGTCATACAAACATACATATATACGCTCCTCATTAGTACACAGCAACTAAAACGCTTGGAGTTTCGACCAACCACCGAAGTTGTGAATTTGCTGTCTGTTGTGCCGCTTTCAACGTTTGCTTGTCAATCAGTCTCACCAGGTATCTATAAATGTGACTGGTGTGTAACAAGAACATGACCAACCACAAACGCCAAAATTTCAAGTCTCGTCCGCCAGATTGGCCAATCAGACCCGTCAGTCAAAAGTGAGTCTCACTAATGTACCTCTTAACGAGCTGTTAAGAAATCCATGTCGTTTGTAGTTCTGACGACGTTTAATGAAATATGATTTCGGACGGAGCAGCATTTCATTTTTTTATCATCCAATCTCTCTTCAGATATTGTTCTTGCAGTGTCGCCCACAACTTCGCTTTCCAATACTTATTGATACGCACTGAAAGATTAGCTGAATGTTTGTGCACCAAACGTGTGTAAATGAGTATGAATTGAGTGACCTTGAGCAAAAATACCCATCCACAACCCCGTAGTTAGATTTTTGTTCATGTATACAATGTTATGTCATTTCATTCTGTTATCACTAAAAATAGTACTTGTATGGGATTGCACCGTATAAGCATGCATTTCATAGATGTCGTTGATACTTACAAGCACAGACAGAGTATAATGATTATCAACGAAAAAATGACAAGTATGATGTATATATGACATACAAGAAAAAGAATTTTTTAAAGTAACATGCAGTGTCGCATGAAAGGCGCCGACCGCTATCTTCAAATGAATATATATGGCTTGGTGTTCAAGTTGACTGTATCGTTGGTACTAATGTCGCTGTTGGCATATCTAGTTGATAGTACTATATATGCATATAATTAATTATGTTAGTATTTAGACACAAAAACAAAACTAATGACGATATTTAATGCAATCATGGCAATAAGAACATTTGAGCATTACATGTACAAAAAGATATAACAACAATACATACAATAAAAAGAAACTCAAGATCATATTAAAGTGTAACATAAAATCATGCTGAGCGCGAAACGAGAAGAATGCCGTTCTGGTGCACATTTGCTCGAGTAAAAAGGCCGTTCGATACGCGTTCATATAACATACTAAACATTGCAGCTGTTTACGATAGAGTGAATACGCATACTGAGCTTGTAATATAGAATACTAGGCGAAGCTACATTTCATATTCCAACACAGTTTAACAGTACCTCATATAGGCTGCTGGTTAAAAGGATTTTTCTCTATGCAAATATCGAACCTTTTTTAGCGCAGCCACTACAAGTGCTCCTCTATGATTAAAATACATACATACTAATATTGCTGCCGCGATACAAATAGGATTTAAATATAAATGGCGTACAACTGTCCAAGTGTGATAAAACTTGCAATATCAATAAAACAGGAATTTCAAGCCTGAAAAAAGTCAGTAAACAGTATTTCGTGATAGTTTCCGCTTTTGTGGTTTCTTATACACGGTCGAGAGTGTTGTAGCGAACATACGACACGCATAATTTTGCATTTGCTTTGCAATATAATGTCGTTGTCGTTGCGCTAGAACAGTTAACAGATATATTTCCTCCAGCTTCCTTCTTGTAGAAAATCCCTTATAAACATCGTACAAACTGCATTTGTTCGATACTACTATCGTTATATATATACAACCATAACACGTCATGCTCTTGGTTAGGTTTTGACATAAGCACGTAGTTCGTTCATATTTTTAGTGTATTTTTGCTCAATCGGCTAAAACACAGATTCATCTGCAAAGCACACACGATAAACATCGATTGTGAAGGATGATATCCACTTCAATGCACCAAACATCCAACCAGCATGGAGAAACATGTAGCACCAACATGTAGGCAGTTGGGTTTGCGTCGCTGCGCACAACGTCGACGCACCTCCATTTTCGGTACAACCTCCAATGTATTTCTTGCTCTATTTGAAACTCCAAACTATAATTGACGTGATATTTGTGTTAAAATTGCCTGTATGCATAGCAATTTCGCACCTCCAATTCAACCAAAATCCTTCGTCATTTCAAAAACGATGCGTTTTCGACGCTGTTTGGAATGTCTAAACTGACTCGACGAGTCAAATCGTGCGGTGCTGTTTTCAGCTCGAAATGAATAGTGGTTCATTTTTGACAGTCGATAACATGGGCGTACGTATATTTTTCCAATGTCGTGGAGTGTATTACATGGCGTTGGTACTTGCCATTTTGCAAACGGAATACACCACAACAGTTGTAGCATTCGTTGAACCTGTGTTTACGATAAACATTCTCAATGTGTAGTAGTTTGCAGCTTAGTTCAAACGACGCCATGTTAATTTGTGCTTAACGTTAATGCTTGCAGCTTCGCTGTGTTGTCGTGGGGTATTGTGCAAAAAACGTTAGACGAGCCCTTTTGCTCAAAACGTAAAAGAGCACGCATGTATAGTTACTCATTGTACCTGCATCACATGAAGGTATTATTCTACGAAAAGTCTGTATCGGCATGTACTCAAGTTTATTGCGGTGCCTCATGTATTCATGTTTTATACCAAATAAACACATACTTATAATTAGCTCGCGTGAGATCGTATATATAAGTGTATTTATATGAATATATCAGTATGCGTGATCATTAAGAAAACGTCATCATGGTACTGCTGCATGTATGGTCTATGACCAGCGCAAAGACTTCGTATGCACATTATGACCATGACAAATTTTCTATTCTGGTATGTCATTTTGATCTTTGCTTTGATTTGATTGCGGGTTGACTTGATGGATTACTCTAGCGCAGTCTAATATAGAGTGTATAATGGTATACTGTGTCTATGAATTGCATCATAGTTTTAGCATGTTTGTTGCAGCTTTGAAAATAGCATTTGCGCTCGTTGTGCGTGTATCACGTGGTGCATAATTACGACAGCGAGTGAGAAAGCACACACTTTACGGCGAACCACAGACATTCTCATTCATGTATTGGAGTATTATTGCACAACAAATGCATATATTTGTTGTGCAAATGCATTGTGAAGAATGCTGGCTCATATTTGTGAGTGCAGGTCAGTCAATCAGATTTAGAGCATCACTGATTTTAGAGCATTCCCAAGCGAGTTCTTCGACGAACATTCTCGCCGGTTTTTCGTACTTTGTCGAGGCGCTCCAGTCGTACGGAGTACGAAATCATCGCAGCCAATGAACAAGAACAACAACAACGAGAAAAACGCAAGTCAAACAAGGAGCTCATTCAGCAACTCGACACCCGCCAACACCTTCGTCTTCCGTGTGTCACTCGTTACACATTCAAAGCCCCCCTCCAGCGCACAAACACATTTACGTAAAGCAATCAACATGGCGACGCGTTGTCAATTCGAAAACAGCAGCGAGATCGGCGTGTTCTCGAAGCTCACAAACTCGTACGCGCTCGTATGCATTGGCGGGTCCGAGAACTTTTACAGCACGTTCGAAGCCGAGCTGGCTGACCACATCCCAGTCGTGCACGTCTCGCTCGCTGGCTGCCGCTTCGTCGGTCGCGTCGCAGTCGGGAACAAGCGCGGGCTGCTGTTGCCGAACACCACGACCGACCAGGAGATGCAACACATTCGTAACGCACTGCCCGACTCGGTCGTTGTCCAGCGCGTCGAAGAGCGTCTGTCAGCGCTCGGAAACTGCATTGTCTCGAACGACCACGTTGCGCTCGTGCACACGGACCTCGACCGCGAGACGGAAGAGATCGTCGCTGACACGCTGGGCGTCGAAGTCTTTCGCCAGACGATCGCTGGCAACGCACTCGTGGGGAGCTACTCGGCACTGTCGAACCAGGGCTGCCTCGTGCACCCGCGGACGTCGGTCGAAGACCAGGAAGAGCTGAGTTCGTTGCTCCAAGTGCCAGTTGTTGCCGGCACAGTGAACCGCGGTAGCGACGTGATTGGCGCTGGCATGGTCGTGAACGACTGGACGGCGTTCTGCGGCCTCGGGACGACGTCGACCGAGATCTCGGTCATCGAGAGCATCTTCAAGCTCCAGAACGCACAGCCATCGTCGATCTCGACAACGATGCGCAGTGCGCTCATTGACTCGATGACGTAAACACTACGACAGTTGTAGCAAAACACACTCTATAGTTGAAGGACACTCAACACACGCGCGTAGTCGATTGCACGTGGCGAATCTGGAACGAGCGAATGCGACAGACAGATGCGTCGACAGACAGGCGAGCGCGTGGCGGCGTTTTGCGCGTCTCCCACCCGCTCGCCTGTCCGTCGGCTCGATGTTGTCGCGCATGCTTTTGCTTGTACCGTATTTAACACATCAATAGATTACACGTCGTGCTTGTCCACCTACACACACTCTTCTCGATACAATTGCTGCTGCTGCTTTCTGTTGACTATGGCGCCTGTGGTTGCCGAAATTGCTCGAGCTCGTGCAGAATGACGTCGAGCTATGCGAGAGAGCGTATGTGTCCACGTCCGTCAGTGCTTCTGTTTAGCTACACACAGCTACGCAACATCGCACCTGCTTTTGAAAGTGCCGGATCTCGACGTTCTTCGCAGCAATCGCGCTCTGGTGGACGCGCTCGAGTTCGCGCTTTTCAAGGTCACTCGACTGCGACGCGCGTGCGAGCAAGACCTTGAGTTCCGCTTCGCGGAGCAAGTGCTTTTGAGCGAGCGTCGCGATCTGCATCTCGAGCGATCGGTACTGGACCATCGACGGCGTCTGCGGCACAGCGAGCTGCGCACGGAGCTGCGTGACCTCGTGCTCGAGTGCAGGGACACTATCGACCAGCGGCTGCTGTGCGCGACGCTCTGTTTCGAGCGCCGTGCGCTGCGCGATCAGCTGCTGCAGCTCGAGTGCGTGGCGGCTCGTGAGCGTCTGCACCTGCTGCTCCAGTGCGGCGATCGCATTGCGTGCCTGCGTGAGCTCTGTCGAGTGTGCAGCACGCAGCGCGTCGAGCTCGTTGCGAAACGCATCACGGAGCGATTGCTGCTCATTCGCATGCTGCGTCTGCAGCCGCGTCGTTTCGAGCAGCAACTCGTCTGCATGGCGACTCGCTGCTGCAGTAGCGGCAGCTTCATGAGCGGCAGCAGCGGTGAATGGTGCCGGCGGCGGCACAACTGCGAGTGATTGGAGCGTACTGAGCGTCGCGACCAAGTGCGCGCGCGCGTCTTCGCTCGCCTGGAGCTGCGTCTCGACGCTTTGCAGTCGCGCACGGAGCTCCGAGTGCTGCTGCTGCGTCGCTGAGTCTGAGGTTGCAGCAGTGCTGTCCAAAACATTAACACTCGCAGCAACACAGCCCGCAGTGTTCGTGCCATTATCACGCTGCGTTGTTGCCGAGAGCGTAGCGATTATCGCGTCTTTGTCGCGCAACTGGCGCCGGAGGTTCGCAATGATCGTCGTCGCGTCGGATTGCACGAGTCCGTCGACCGCCGCTCGCGTCTGCGTCGCTACAGGCGCTGCGTCCGTCCAACCACCAGCACTGCCACTGCCACTGCCACTATACTGCTGTCTCTTGAGCGCACGGAGCTTGGCGTCCGACTTGCGCTCGAGCTCTTTGATCTTGTCCGTGTAAAACTTGCGCACGCGCTGGACGTCGTCGCTGTTGTCAATCGCACCAGCAGCCTTTGCAGCAACGCCGCTCGTATGGCTCATACGTTCCCGCAGTGTGCGCCGCTTGCTTGCATGCGACGCTGCGGCTGTTGCTGCTGCCTGGAGCTGTTTTTCCTGGTCCCGGATGCGTCGTTGAAAGAGCAACACCAGCTTCTCCTGCTGCTGCCGGAAGCTCTGGAGCTTGGCGGCGTGCGCAGCCTGGAGCGACTCGAGCTCGTGCGTCTTCGCATCGAGTTGGCGCTCAAAGTCAGCAGTGATAGTTGCAAGCGTCGACTCATCGTCCGCGCGCCGCGACGCGAGGATCAAGTTCGCAAGGCTGTCGGGATGTCGCTTGCGCATCGCGTCCTCCATGTCGCGCACGCGGCTCTCGAGCTCGTTGATCCGTCGAATGTCGGCCGGGGACCGACGATGCGCAAACTGCGGCGATCGTTTGCCGAGCGACTTGGTCGGCGTCGTACTGTCCCCAGCAGCTTTAGCGCTACGAACGACAGACGTCGACGCCTGCTGCTGTTGTTGTTGCAACTCGGTCGTCAAGCGACGCACGTCACTCTTGAGTTGCCGAACCTCGTCGTCCTGTGCGTCGAGCAGTCGCTGGTTGTCGACGTACCAGTCGAGCTTCTTCTGCAGCGCCGCGAGTGCGTGCTGCGCCTCGGTACGCACGCGGACGACGTCGTGCTCGAGCGCTCGAGCGCGCTGGCTCTCGTCCGCGAGCTGCGCGACGTCGATGCCTTCGTAGCGGCACTCAAGCTCGAGTTTCGCTTTCTTGACGCGATCGAGCGCGAGCACCAGTTCGTTCTCACGCCGCTGGTGATCCGTGCGCGTCGCTGCGAGTTCGTCTGCGAGCGCTAGTGCGTGCGCTTCTGCACGCAATCGTGCGTCGACAGCAAGTCGTAGTTGCGCCGAGCCGCCGCCGCCAGCACCAGAGCTGCCGATAGCATGGTGCGTCGCAGCAGCATCGAGTTGCGTGCGCAGTGTTCGTACCTGTGCGCGCAGCTGCTCGTTCTCAGCATGAACGTCGAGTTGCGCCGTGCGCTGGAGCGTCTTCAGCTGCTGCATGAGCTGCTCGTTCTCTTTCTGGAACGCCTGGATGAGCGTCTCTTGCGTCTGCGCGACAGTTTTGACGATGACATAAACGGAACGTCAGTGCTTTGCCGACAGAGCTGCATAGCCATCGTGTATGTACCTGCATCTCTTTCTGGAGCTTCGCGTACTCGGCAGTCGTGAGTGTGTGCGTCTCACGATTTGGACGCGGACGACGACGCGCGTGCTGCGCTGCTGGACGTATCGAGTCGTGATCAGTTGATGCGTCTTGCGTCAGCACAACGCGCTCGTCGTCGTGACTCGCGCCGACCACATCTGCTCCAGCCTCATGCTCACGATCCACAAGATCATTGTCGGCTCTGACAGTAGCACCACCACGACGATCTCCAACGTCTTCATCATCATTGTCGCCCGCTTGCTCGCTATCATCGTCAACGCCATCGTCATCGTCATCGTCTTGGATGTGGCGCCGCAGCTGCAAGATCTGGCGCTGTGCGTGCTGCAAACGGAGCGTCAACGCCGCCTCGTGCGACGCACTTGCACGCAGCTGCTGCCGCTCGAGCTTCAGTTGCCGCGAACGGCGCAAGAACGCATCGATCTCGTGCGACTCGACGTCCAGGTCGACTGACGGTGGCGGAATCCACGCAGGCGATGCGTTGATGCGTTGCTGCAGTTGTCGACGCTGCTGCGTGCGACGTAACACTGCATCGCGCTGTTGTTGTTGCTGCTGTTGTTGGCTAGCTGCAAGTGGAGGAGCCGTGACGATCCGCAGCGCCGACACGTGGCTCTGCAAGTACTGAAATCGGTCGACAGTGTTGACTGGATTCGATGTTGTCGCGATCGAGCGATCAGACTGTGTGTGGTGCGGCGCTGACTCTTGCTGTTGCTGCAGTGAACTCTGCAGGCGCTCGCCTCTATTCGCACACACAAGTAGTTGAGGATACACTTGAATCAACTACCAATTAATAACGCATCGGCAGCTACGACAACGTACAATGCAAAGTTGTCGTTCGCGTACTCGCCATCGCCATCGTCTGGCGGCGGCGGCGGTGGCGGCGACTGGAATACCGTACGAGGTGGTTTTACAGGCACACATACATAATAAGGCAATAGGTAACGGCAAGAGTCAGCCAGATTGAGGGATGCAATGCATTTTACAACGTTGCAGCGTTTGCGAATTGCACGCACCATGGGAGGCGACGCCAGTGCATCAGTGTCGTGGCGGGCGACGCGTATCAGCAACGCATCGTTCACTGTGTTGTCGTTGTCGGGAACAACGTCTTTTGCAGCAGCTGCTGCATCCTTTGCTGCTTGCAAGCGCGCTTCAATGTCGAGACTGTAGGACGGCGTCGCAGGTACACTTGTTGTGTTGTCTGCTGCTGCTGCTGCTGGGAGAGGACGAACGTCATCGCTCGAGCGCTCCATCACAATAGGAACAACTGCAGCTTCAACTTCAGTTCCACTCCCATCGACACGCACAACGTTATCAAACGGCGCAGTCGATACGATTGCTGGCTCGATCGCTGAGTTGGCTGTCGCCTGTGTATCAGCTGCTTCGTCTATCTACAGTTGCTCACAGGGCACACACACGTAAACATCGTCAACGTGCGCCTCCACACATTGTTGACCGTCCAATGAACAAACAAACTAATCGTCAAACAAGCGACGACGACGCACCTCAAAGTCCTCGTCATCGTACCCAAATGCCCCGTCATCATCGTCGTCGCCTTTTGCGCTATCGTTGCTGTAGCTGCTCGCAACTGCTGCAATTTCACTGCGATCGAAAGCACTTCGACCGCCGTTATCGTCGTCGTTATCGTCGCCGTCGTTTTCGTCGTTGCGTGCCATCGCTATGCGGTGGTCGCTCGTATCGATCGCTGGTGGAGGCACCGACACGTCGACTGAGAAGAGCTCCTGCGTCCCACCATAGCAGTCATATGCATTAGCCTAATGATTCACTCACGCTCAGTCCGTCTGCTTGTTCATATCCAGCACACGCACCTTCATCTTGTCAAATTGGCTCTCAAACGGCGGCACGTCCTGGTCGTCGCTATAGCCGTCGCTGTACGCTTCTTCGTCGGATGTTGCTGCTTGCGCTGCTGGCACCGACGCGTTACTGCTACTACGACCCACATCACCTCCGCCAGTCGTCTGCTCGAGCTCAAACTCGTCGTTGTCGTCGTTCGCATAGTCGTCGTCGTCGTCGCCGCCGTTGTTGCTGTTGCTGTCGCGATCGTTCGCGTACCGATTCACGGCTGCAAGCGCGTCGCGCTGCTGACTTGGGTACCGAGGGTTCGTCACTGTGTGTATATGTGTGCGTCCATCATAGCCAGAGAGATGGGAGCGTGTTAGCGCTCGAACGCCAGCGTCTCCAACACGCGACGCTCGCTCCGTGCAGCAGTTTAGTACATAAACAACGCACGCTGTTCGCTCTCGTTAAGTGCATCCGTATTGACTGCAAACTTGTCACTTGACGCCTACTCCAGTAAACAACAGAACACCAACAGCAGCAATAGCGATCAATTAGCAACTGGCGTGTGATGCACATCGAGCCAGCGATTGCAGCAGTACAAGCACGCCACAAGTCAAAAACGGTACCGTCGACAGACGCAAGCGCGCGAGCTGCTGCTTTGCGTAGCCATCGACCTGTACGCACAAACATGCGCCAAGCAGTCGACAAACATACACAGTTAAAGAGCCTCTCGTGTGTCGGCTGTGCAACAGCATACGAGCGATCGACGCACTTCAAAGTCCGCAGACGCCACTCCAAGTGAGTCAGACAGACTTGCGTCGTCACTGTACGCATCGCTGTCGTCGTCGTCATCGTCGCTTTGAAGTTGCGCGGCGATCGCCGTCGTCTTCGTCATAGCGCCACGTGCAGTTGGAGTTATACTCGGTTGCTTCTTGCGATCGCTATCGCTCGTGTCGTCCTCGTCGTCGCTACTGCGCTTGCTGCTGCGACGACGAGGCGTCGCTAGCGGCTGTCGTTCTGGTTGCGTTGTCGTCGCCTTTGGCGGTGCGTTTGTGCTGCCAGTGCGTTGGAGGATCAACGCCATGCGGTCTTCCAGCGACACGACGGGCTTGGACTTGCAATAACAATAGCAATAGTCAGTCAGTTAGTCCGTTCATCAACAATCAGCACAAACTGAGTAGAGACGGACGCACTTCACGCTTGGCAGGTTCTGGCTGTTTGCGCCGCTGCTTGTCACTCGCTCGTGTTGCTTTCGCTGTCGCTTCGACTTCGTCGTCGCTCTCGAGGTGGAACGACGTGTCGAGATCGAATGCATATGGGTCCGTATTGCTGCTGCGGAATGTGCAGAGCGATGGTCGTCAGTGCAACAAGTGAGAGAGTAAATGAGAAAGTGCGAGAGCAACGCACTCGAGACTGCCGCGTCGAGATGCCGTGTACGTTGGTGGCGGCGGCTCGTCGTCGCTTTCGTCTGTACGCTTGCTCTTTGCTTTGCTGCTCTTGTTCTTGCTCTTGCTTTTGGCGGTTGGCTTCTTGCTCGTGGTAGACGATGACGTCGTCGACTGCTTCTTGGCAGACGAACCCAAGAGCCTGCTCGATGCAAGCAGCACAGCTGCAGCAGCTGTCACGGCAGACGCGGAGCCACTTTTGGTATTGCTGCTGATAGAAGCAGTAGCGCGCTTGCTGGATGGAGCCGCGCGACGTGCATCAAGGTGGAACGACGCAGACAAGGATGTCGAGTCGTCGTTTTCGTCCATGAACCTGTTCCATGCGAGCAAGCGCACGCAGCGCGGTAGATGTAGCGTCAGGATGGCAGTGCATGCATGCAAAGCTGCAAGAACATGCTCGGCACTCAATCATGCGTCCACATACGCACGCACCGCGCAAACTCCTCGTCCGAATCGTCGTCTTCCGCCATGATTGATGTGTAAATGGTGTCGAATCGCTTTGACAAGTTGCAGTCTTGTTAATTTGAATACCGGTATATATATATATCGGTAGTAAAGGAATACCGATATTTCGCTACAATCTCAAGGCAAAAACCTAAACGATAAAACAACAAATCGACAAGACTCGTCGGCTCTTGCTGCCTCTTGTGCTTGCATTTCTTGTCAACCTTCTTTGGCGCACTCTTCTTTGACAGCAAGTGGGGTGCCATGAACGCCATGAGTCGCGCCGCATGTTTTGGGTCGTGACGCACTTTAACGTTGTCGTCGTTGATCGTACGTATCGACGTGCTCCAATTGAAGGAGCCGTGAATCACCTTGCGACCATCAATCACACGATACAGTGCTGGCCAATGCTATAGGGACACCCACTTTTTTGTGATTTTTAAACCAATATTCGCCTTTTGAGACTGAAAATTGGCTAGAATGAGCCAATTAGAAGACGCATTCTGACAGTGCTTTCCGTTTGTTGAGCAA